>JAJKFJ010022587.1:0-78126 GCA_027382625.1 Tetmemena sp. SeJ-2015
CATATAGTGAAAACTCCTACACCAGTGGCTTCCTTAATATTTTAGTAGGTTCCATAGACGAGGCTGTCAGCTGCTGGGGTCAATGTCCGAAATCTCAAAAGTGTTATTATTTAGGTTAGCTCCTCTGTTATTGCTCTCCTCTTCATTGCATATTTAAATGAAGCTTAGAAAACGATTAATTGTTTTTTACCCTTTATCCTGATTAATCCTTCCTGAATAATGCAAAAAGCCGCCAATCAAGAGCTCCACTCAAAACTAGCCTCCTAAGTGCAACAAGGACTCGTAAGAATACCATAAGAGATTTAAATTAACTCTATTTTTACAGGTAACCATTTTCGATGTGATGAGAGACTTTTGCGTCGAGAAAACTCTTGCAAAGAGGTAAGCAGAAAGAAAATTTCGTATTCGAATGAGCAAAAATCTACAAATTAGCTCAATTATTCCCTCTGAGATTTTGAGACATAACTTATAATGCATTTATAGGTTAATGATGGACTTCCTTTCTTCGCAGAAGAGTGGAAGTAGCAAATAAACTTCAAGATCTGCAGGAAGTATGAAAGCCAAAGCCTTGTTCATGACTGAGTTAGTTCAGGGATCCAGTTAATCCTTTAAAATTGTAACTGAGGATGAGTTGAGAGGTAGGTTCTTTCTCTATTAGTTTGAATTTGTAATCATACCTCGATTTAGACTTAATGCAGTCAGCTCAGGCTTAAAGCATAAAGAACGCCTACATATACGGACTCTATGATGAATCTTATGACTTGGATAAGGAGCTTTTCAACAGCAACAGACTATCCTCTAGCTTTAAACTAAGTTCGCAGGCCATCTCGTTCTCACATGACTCTACTATCTACCATCAGAATGCTATATCAAGAGCCTATCCTGATGGCTCCTCTGCTAAGCCCCTCGCAGCTCAAGGAAAAGGTCCATTGGTTAAAACCACGATAGGAAATACTCAGGGTCCTGCTAGCTCCAAACCCGCTCAATCAAAAGTTATTGGATTATAGTCTGCCTCTGCTAAGCCATAGCAGTAAACTTTGTTCGGAAGTATGAATGGTTCTAAGCCAGCAAATCAACAGCAGAAATTTGCAATGGGTGGAACAGTCACTCAGAAAATAGCAGCTCCTGTTTAATCTACGAACAACAACGCATAGAAGACCTAAGCAAACGGTTCTAGCCATTTACATTCAGCATAAAACAAAGCTGCTAACACCTCTACTGCTGATGTTGTTATGATCTTATGTTGTAATTAGAAGTATAATATATTTGAGAATGATAGAGGATGATGACGATGATGAGGATGTCTACACAGGCACTATGAGTTTTAGCAAGTCGCATACAGGTGACCAAGCTAAGCCACTCATAGCACCTGCCAACACATTTGTGACTTAACCCCCAGTTACTTAGTAGAGTCTCGCATCAAAGCAGATAACTTAAGAAGCAGCCCTCATTAAATAACTCCAAGGTAACAAGATAAACTCACATGCTTCATTAAAAGCTAGTTATCTAGTTATGAAAATAAGCAAGAACCTTTTTAATGAAATTGCTATTAAGGGTTTAAGTGAAGATGAGGCAATTGAGGTGAGAGGAGGAGGCATGAGAGTGAAAGATGTGGATATGGAAGATGCAACAACTGCAGCAGCTGATAAATCTCAAAAGCAGAATAAGCCTAAGGCTAAGTTGTATTGCAGGATCGATGTTAGTATTTCAATATTATGAATCAATTTAAGTGAATGATAGGAGTTCACGAATGCAGAGGACGAAGTAGAAGAAGATAAGATTGTGAGGAAGAAGAGAAAGCTAGTGAGGAAGAACTTATCTGAGGACAGCGATGAAGGCGAGGATGTTTATACCAGTCAAAAAGAAACTATAGTTAATAGAAAGTGAGCTATAAATATCTCAGTCCCTAGAAGGAAGAAACTAAGGAGGTTTCTTCTTAGGCGAGTGGCTTCAAAGGCAATAGCAGTCAAAAGAGCTAAGACATCATTGGAGATATGATCAAGAACAAGATGGGTGGTGTTCATAAATTATAAAAAGCAGAGTGTATATACTTCATTAAAGAAATACTGATTGTGACAGATATCAAGAAGCAAGCAGAGTAGGCAAATCTAACCTCTTCTCAAAGGAATGGATTGCTTTAGGGAAAAATAAATGTGAAGTTTATTTTTGAAGATTGCCACCTGGAAAAGGAGTTAGAAGAGTGAAGGTTACGAAGATGATGACTGATGCAGATGGATACGATGTATTCTACGATGTGAGTGAGGATGAAATCTACGACTTACCTCCTCCAAAGACCACCTCAATCATTCCACCCAGTACTCAGAATATTCATAACTTGACATTTAACTAATTATAATTTGTAATTCAGAAGCCAGTGACTAAGAATGTGATTAACTTGGCCTCGAATACTGCCAAAGCCGTGCCCACTGCTCAAACACAAGGAGGCGCGTTAGCTCAGTCAAAGGCCAAGCCTCAGGGTCAATACTCTCTTGCTTCTTTCTTTGGAAGGAAACCTTGATGAATTCAAGAGTAGCAGAGAAGTTTGATTAAGGTTTATTAAATTATTTCAAGTGGCTCTTTAAAATACTTAATCCCAATTGTTTTCCTCTTTTATAATCAACTTAATATACTTTAACAAGAAATTAATAAATAACATGGCTTTTGTCAAGAAGATCAACACTTAATAAATAATCTCAAATTAAAGAGAAAGTGATTTGCGTTTTTCTTATTCTATGATGAATATGATGATATGATTGCCCCTCAGTTGTATAAAACTCAGAAAGGAGTGAAGCCATATGCCAATCAGCAATACTCAGTCTCCAGTGGCAACCCTTCACTTGATGCTCTGATCGGAGGTGGACTGCCCATCGGCTCCTTGGTGGTGCTGCTCGAGGATTCCTTCTCTCATTTCCACGCTCATCTCGTCAAAGGTTACCTAGCAGAGGGCATCGTCAATCATCATATGAATATTTCTTTAATTTATATTGATCTTTATTATAATATTTGAATGAGCACAAGTGCATGATAGTAGACACAAAAGCTAGCTACAGAGAACGCGACCACTGGCTTAAATTCCTCCCTGCTGTCGTCAAGCTCAAACTCCCCACAATATAACTTTCATTTATAAAGCCAGAAATATTTTTCACTAAAGGAGCAAGCAACCCTGCAACCATAATGAATATAGATAGAATTAAATTGCATCTTCAGCAGATCAATAGCTAGAAGAATCAAAGTAGGGTAAGGACTCTCAACTGGTGGTGGCATGGAGGTACAATACTCTTCTTGATCCTAAGCTCAGTGACAACCAAGGAGGACCTGCAACAACCAATTTATTTAAAATGACTTTGTATCTCATGCAAGTGTGATCCAATACAAGTTCGACAGCTCAAAGGAAATGGGTAACTCGTACTCTAACTCGCCAAGTACCCCTCTCAACAGAGATGAACTCACTGTTCATTAATTTTTAGAATATTTGGAGAATTTAATGAGTTCATTAAGCTTATATGGATTGTGGTTCAGTTTGACTAAGAGAATTCTAACTTGATAGACTTGTGGGAGTAGATTTGCGAGCATGTGCAGAACCATCTCTCAAGTGAGAATGACGACCGCATCTTCAGGTTCCTGATACCTGACTTCCATCTGTTCCTTAATCATGCCAGTTAAATTTCCTCTATCGGCGAGGGAAGAAGTTCAAACACCTTCAAGAGTCAGCAATAGAGAGAAGAACACTTTATAGAAATGGATTTTAACTTAAGATTGAAGAATGTGATGTGTTGAGATTCCTAAGGAATTTGAAAGCCCTGATAAGAGCCACGAATGGCGTGATGGTGATTCAAATGGACGAGAGTCTGCTATCCAAGCATGTCTATAACAATCTGTTTTTCTTGTCTGATCTAGTGCTCAAGCTTACCTCGTTTAAAGACCATGCTGAGATGAAGATTGGTGAATACGATGGTACCCTCAGGCTTAAAGAATAAAGTTAAATATAGATATAAATATATTGCTCTAAGCTTTTGAAGCAGATTAAATTGCATGGCTTGATTTCAAGTTTGAGTGAATTCGATGTGTATGCTCTAAAGCTAAAGGGGAAGCAGGGCATAGTGGTGGAGAGGATTCACTTGGAGCCTGAGGAAGATAGATCAGGCCAAGACGAGAATCTTTAATAGAAGGGGATGGTAAAGAAAGGAAAGGCATCTGCAGCAGGCTGTGGACATAATCACTCTAATGGAGGAATATCGATTTAAAAGATTGAAAGAGTGATTATTATATTCTATAAGGAAGTTGTGGGACTTCAAAAAGTGCTGGTGTCTCAAGCGTGTAGTGCAATCCAACTAAGAGTCATTAATTAGAGTTCTGATAACTTTCTTTATAAATCCTAAATGCGAAGTTACAATTAAGATTAACTATTTAAAGAAAGGAATTTAAAATTAGAATAAATCTATTACAACTCAAAAAGGTAGAGTGAGTTTGATCTTTTTGAGAATAGGTACTCTTACTGTGGAATTACTTCCTGTGCCCACACCAGGTGCTGCATTATTTGGCCCTGCTCCTTACTTCGCATTTATACCTGCCATGTTAACTGAACTTGGCTTGCCTGGCTGTGTTGAAGTTACTGCAGCCAATATATTGATGCCGCTCTGCTGCTCTTTTACTCTATTGTTCAAAAGCAAAGCATACCTGTTTTCCATTTCATTTATAGCGTGAGTCCATACGTGGCAGTCCTTGCACTTGAAGAGCTTCCATCTCGGATAGACACCACCACCACCACCACCGTAGTTCTTGACTGTGGCAGAGGACTTAGAAATCAAGTTGAAGTTGTCGAGAGGGTCCTTCATACCTGCTCCTCTCATGTTGGAGTGAGCTTGGTTCTTCTTGTCACAGATACTCACGATCACGCTATTCCTGTCTATTCCCTGACTCATGTTCGCCATCACCATTCTCTTTTATCCGCTATTCATAATGAAATAATATCGAAAATTATTTAAATGATGATTTAACAAACTAGGATGATTATGATTGTGCTGCTGCTGGCCTAGATAGTTAGGTCCAATCATAAAGTCTTCCTCCTCTAGGAAACCCCAGTGTAACGACTCCAGTTGTTGCTATTGTGCTGTGTAGATTGCTCTGAAATAGGTCTTGAGGTATTTGAGGAACTCATTGCAGCCAGGAGATGGGCATTACGAGGAGTCCACGTTCTTGTAGTACTAAGAGCAGTTGCAAGTTATTGTCTGCATCGACTGGTAGTTTGCAAACTGCCTCTTCAAATAAGTAGTATATACTTTTGTATAGAGGATAATTTTATCTTCAGTATGATGAGATTTTATCCACAGAGGCAGGAGAAGCGTGGGAAAGTCTGCATGTAAGTATTGATCTTAGAAGTAACTTGCGTCCACTTAGAAAGTGTGGCAAGCCTCTTAGAAGACACCTTAAAGAACAAGTTTTGAGAACGAATCAAAGTATAAGACTCGTAGGTGCCAGCACAAAAGATCTTCCCCAAACAAATTCTTAATTATCATTATTATCAATATTTAAATAGTGTTAAAATAAGTAATGACTCTCGAATCAGCCTCTGTGTAATTCCAGTCCTAGACAATGACTCTCCACCATTTTGAGAGCTTTCTAAGAAGATGACTTTACCTCTTTGCAGAGCTACCTTCCTCAGGAAATCCATAACTCCCTGTCCAGTCATCACCATAAAGGGATTCATCTCGTTGCTGCTGCTCTCATTTGAATATAAAATCATCCAAAAGAAGGATTAAGAAGAGGTTTCATTTGAGCCAGCATTAAAGTCTGGGATTCCTCTTTGGCCAGGCAGTATCATGATATTGCTATAGCCAGTGCCTAAAGGAGCACCCTCTATCAAATTATCATCGCTTGAATCCTGAATCTCCAAAACATCAAACTGATCTCGAAGACTCTATGTGGAGTTCTTGGCTTCTATAATGACATGTGTGATTCCAAGTCTGATGCAGACACTTTTATTAGCTTTAAGCCATTTCTCGTTACCTAGATACACATCCTCTAGTATCTGCATCAGCGAACCGCTCTTCATTGCCTTAGGCAGAGAAACAAATATAAAAATATACCTAATTGAATCTATTGAGAAGCGCGTTCTTGTTAATTTTGTAGGACACTTCATTTCCATTGTCTTCTTATTGGCTTTGATTGACTCCAAAGGCTCCTCCAAAGTTCATATGCAGTTGATTGCTGGAGTAGTTTTGCTTACCTGTCACATCTTGATTCTCATCCTTGGCTTCTCCCTCGCCGCCAAGTCGGTTTAAAGTCATAAGTTGCTGAGCCTTCTCGAGCAGCTAATCCAGAGTACTTTAGCCTTTTCCACCTAGAGAAAAGCAAAATTAAAATACTAATTTATTTAGAGCGTTAGAAGGGTGCATGCCTAGGGAGAAGCGCTAGTTTGAAGAGGCTTGGGCAGTCGTTGAAACTAGCAGAGCATACACATGCTCAAATCGCTTAACTAAACTCTAACTCTTTAGAGAAAGAGAGGCAATCCTATTTATTAACTAGATTTACACTGTCAATGCTGGGCCTAAGTCTTGAGTCCCTCACTAGCATGTATTTTAGGAAGTCGATTAGGTAGACGTTATTGTTTATCAATTCAAGTTTGTCCTGAGTTAGAAGAGACTCTGTGGGGCGAGTGACTCTATTCAAGAAAGCGAAGTAGTCAGCGTTGTAGAAAAGCACTTGCCCAGTCAGCAGCTCATAAAACATGCAGCCAGCTGACCAAATGTCTGACAGCCTATTGGTTCCAACCAAAATTAAGTCATTTATTAATTCATTGAACAATCTATAACCTACTTTCTGCGATCGTACTTATCTGTGTCTTTACGAGTGTTGAGGGTCAGTTGAAGCATCTCAGGTGACTTGTAGTAGTCTGTTCCTCTGTTGCGCTGGCAGAGTTCATCTCTCTCGTCCTAGAACATCTTGCACTCTCCAAAATCTGCTATCGAAAGCTTGAGTCTTGAATTATCCTCATCGAACTGTGGTCCAAGCTTCTAGATACCTCCTGCGTTCATCTAAAAATATGAAATATTTTCTTATTAACTGCGTTAGAGGTTGAAGGAGGAGTTTCCATGTCGATGAGAACGTTATCGCATTTGATATCGTAGTGAGTCACGTTGTGTGAGTGGATTATCTCTACACTATAAAAGAGATAGATTTAATTTATCTGTAGACTTCTGAGGAACTCTCTGAAGATGCTAAGATAGATAGAGAGATTCTCGTTCAAGGACTTACTCTGATTGAGTCTCCACTCTCTGAGTGAGTAGGCATACCTCTTCTGAACTATGTAGTAGCACTAGCTGTCCACTCCGTAGTCAAATAGATCTGTCACACAAGGCTCCAGCCTCAACTCTTCCAGACATGTTATCTCAGTAAAGATATCATGCAGCACGCATCTTGCATTAGGATTACATGATAATTCGAATTTATTCTATAGAGCATAGATCGTATTGGGAATCATCATTTGCTTGATAGCAACATATTGGGGCTCTGAAAGATTAGTCTCACCCTCATACACCTTAGCATAAGCTCCCTCTGCGATCTTCCTCCAGTTCCTGCCGCTATTTAAATTTACCAAATACTCTTAATAGAATTGTAGAGGCCAATATCAAAGAGCTGAGTACATAAAAGTTTCAGTAGTCTTTGTCCAGCCAGGGGAGGGTGGACCTCCTGCACCTTATTTAGCACTCTCTGTACTATGGGCTAATTATGAGGATGGTTGAGATGGTGATGCATCAGGTACAAGATGTTTTGCTTTCCGTTATCGATTGGGTACTGGGAACAATACAAATCGTCCAAGATCCCTCTCTCAGGTCGGAGCAGTAAACAAGTTAGCAAGGAAATCATCAGCACGTGCAGTTCCTCATCAATATAAAAGTTAATTTATTTTCGACTGATTATTCTTCATCTTAGTAGATGGGCCTTGCACTTCTCTCCTTAAGATAGAAGTTTGCCTCCGTCAGTTCTATCTCCTTTTGAATGGCGTACCCTGGCCCTTAAGAGGGGCTCTAGTCTAATTGTTTGCCTGAGAAGACTGAGTTTTATTTGAATTTGAGTTCCTCTGCTGCTTTCTTAGCTTCATATTATTCTGCATATAGTTTTTTGAAAGTTTGTTGGTTCTCATCAAGCTTTAGTTGAAATTTGGGATTAATTTGCTGATTAGGCTTTGTCTCAGTGAGGTCTTGAGGAATTTCGGAGTCGTTTTTAAATTCCTTTTTTATCTTATCACTCCCTTCAGCTAATCAAAAGTAATAAAAAGATCAACATGATGATATAAATGAGTGTGCTATCTCTTGCTTCTCTGAGATCTTGATGCTTGGGATGAGGGACTTCTACTTTTGTCCACCAAGCATTGGAGGTGGTGCATTAGGTTTCTATTCAGTACCCTTCGCTTCTTAAAAATAGCGAATCTTATATTGCTTCCTCCTTGTACTCTTCAGGAAGAGTTTGAGGGATAGGAATCTTGAGAGGTGGAGGAGGTGTGAGAGTCCTCTCCTTTCGCTCAGGTTTAGGAATATCGACAGGCCTGTTGTTCGCTCTTTAAGATTCTTCCACCTTGGTTCCAAAGTTAAAGTTCATGGGCTTTGCTTAATTGGTTTGCATCTCGGCCTAGCTCGCAGTTCCACTACTGTCCCCATTATTACTTGAGTTATAATTTTGAATTTAAAGCAAGCGGATACAATTTGAGTTGATGTTAAGTAGCTTTCCTCTCTTGCCTCTCAGCTTTTGAGCGCTACTTGTTTGAGAGGCAATAGTGTTATTCATTTCCAAGCCACCACTAGACGCCAAAGCCATCCCAGAACCTCCTTATAAGTTGATTTAGCCTTGTAGATTGAGATTAGAGTCTCCCCCACCTCCTCTCTTTATCTCTGGTGTTGCTCCCTCCTTGGCTCTGATCAATTTGAATCTGTTTTCATCAGGCTTCTGATAGATCTTCACCTTTTCTGAAGGGTCAATATGGATATCCTCTGGAAAATTCAAGAATGGAACAAACACTTTTAACCCAAATGAAAAATCAAAGTCAATTACTACACTTTGTTCCTTCCTACAAAACTTCCATTACTAGATCTGCTGCTTGGAGCAACGTTCGAAGGAGTGAGGCTTCTTTAACCAACTACACCTTACCCTATTGATAGGGTCTCAAGTTTATGCTAGGATTGAATTTGCTTAGGCCTATTTCCATCTTGAGCTTTTAATTTACTTTCTGATAGGGTAATCTTCTTCTGAAGTCCTCCTTTAGGTGATTTTGGCGTTGCCGAGTTTTCCATCTTAAAATTAGGAATCTTCGTATCGTAAGATTCATCATGGTCTACAACTATCTCCTTTTCTCTCTTCACTTCTTCATTCTGCTCCACTTCTTAGTTTTTAAGAACCATTTAGGGTGGCTGTGATTGAGATCTGTTGGTAGACTATACTACAGACTTTCGTTTGTTGGGAAGCAGATTGACTCTGTTCATTTTAAGGAGTTTCTTTCGCTTTTCATCAAGCTCTTCTTCAGGAATGTTTACTATCATTCCGAGCTGACTTGTAGATGGGGGTATCTTGCTTGGAGTAGATGCGCTATAATTTTAAACCATTTATTTATGATGCTATAAATTTAAATGTGTTTCTATTGGTGCCAGTAATCGCTCCTTAACTCCCATTATTCAGCTAGGAGTTGTCTGCAGATATAGCATTTTAAGAATCATTCAGATTCTAGTCCTACTTGCGAAGCTGATTCTGTTTATTCACTTGTGCTTTCTTAAAACAAACTAAGTCATACTTCATTAAATTTAAAAATTAATTTCTCATCATAGTCATCGACATCAAAAAGCTTAAAAGGAGCAGTCTTGTCAAAATTTTGAGGCTGTTTCTTAAAAATCTACTCACTCCCTATTGCACCATAGTCTATGGTTTTGTTATTCTAAGCTGTATTAGGATCAATTGTCTTTAGCTCCTCCTCTACATTTCCTCCTCTTCCTGCTTGGCCTCTGTTTGGGGAAGGTGAGTTCTATATGTTCAAGTTCGGCTATTGATTCTGCTATACCAAGTTCTGAAGCTTATTTTGAATCGGAGCAGGCTAGCTTGAGATCTTCTGATACATGGTATCGTCAGGGTTTAGCTCAGAGAGAGTGAGTCCCTCTATCTTTAATTTAGGCAATGCAAATCCCATCTTCACTGGAAAAAAGAAATGAACTTCATTATTGGAGGTTTTGGAGCCTAGACTTCTTTCTATTCTTCTTGAACAGGAGACTTCTAACTTGGTTGAGGTAGATTAACTTGGTTAATCTGCTATTGAGCTTGCTTATTTTACATGTAGTCTGATATCTTCATATTGATTGCATCATCTGCCTTAAGTTCTGAGAGACCAAGTCCTGCCACGTTAAGCTTAGGCATTGCAAACGGTAGCTTCTTCACAGGCTATGGAGCCACTTAAGGTTCAGGAATAACTTCTTTAGGTGGCTCCTCTTTAGGAAGTTAAGGTGCTTTATTCATTTATTCTTATGCCAATGTGCTCTTGGCGTAGTCTTGTATCTTCATGTTAATCACATCATCTGATTTTAACTCTGAAAGGCCCAATCCTGCTACGTTTAACTTCGGCATTGCGAAAGGCAATTTCTTAACGGGGGGTTACTAAACCTAACTGGGCTCTTGAGCAATTACAACTGGGGCATTCATAACACAGAGATAGAGATATAATTGAAGATTCATCTACTCTTGGAGTGATTTATCCTTTGCATAGTCTTAAATCTTCATATTGATGACATCGTCAGACTTCAGTTCAGATAGCCCAAGCCCTGCTACATTTAATTTGGGCAACGCAAATGGAAGCTTTTTAAGAGGCATCTATTATTGAGCAGGTTACTCCTAATCTTAGTTGCCATTAATCTTGGGTGGAACAATTTGAGGTGCATTCATTTACTCTTGCAAAGCCTTATCCTTTGCGTAGTCTTGAATTTTCATGTTAATCACATCATCTGACTTCAATTCAGAGAGACCTAAGCCTGTTATGTTAAGCTATAAAAATAAGAGCTATAAAAATAAGAGCTTCAAACCAAATGGCAATCCTTTTGGCTTGACTGGCTATTAAGAAGGTTAAACTGAGTTATCTTATACTGGTTGGACTGGTTCAATCATAAGAAAATAGAATCTTGTGATTTCTAAAATTCAATCTTGGACTCCTCTTCAACTTTTTAATTAGCATGAGGGTCAACTCCTGTGAATAGTGAAGCCCCTCCCACATTGTTCAAGTTCAACTTAAAGCTTGCACCTCCCAGTCCACTTGCCTTAGCTTTATTATCTTTTTCAAGTGCTTGGTTCTTCTGCTAAACTGCTTTCTGTTCTTCCTACTCCTACCTCTCTTGCTCTCATAAATAACCATGCACCCTTTTACCATTAAGGGATTTTTAAATCATGCTCAAGCTTTTTCTATTCCTCTTTACTGAGCTCAATGAATTTAAAACCTATAGTAATCCTCGTATGTATGTTTATTTGTAAGTTCAATGAACCTTTTCCTTCTGAGTTGGAGATCGAATTCAAGTTCAATCTCCTGAGTGAGGAACTACACAAGCTTGAACTGATATAGCTTCCTGCGAGTGTCTTCATTTCTATTCTTGGCGATGCAGAATAGAACCTCTAGATGCTTCTTGCACAGCTACAAAGATATGTCTTTAGAGGAAGATGAACTACCCAGAGAGACAAAAGCGGCCAAGGAGGGCATCGCATCTCCGCCCAAGAAGGAGGAAAAATCTCTATTGTTCTGATTATTTCCCTGATTTTCGTTTAGCTTGGAGTAGTTCTTGTTGTAAAGTCTGATGAATGAGATGTAGTGGGTACGTATGTAGAACAAAAATGAAATTATAGAGGAGAGTAGTTTACGATTTAATTAACAACATAAGCTCCTCGATAAAGACGTACTTAGTGAATTTATCAGGCAAGTTGAAGACAAGCTTAGTGAAACTGAGGACAGATTTTGTGAGCTTGAAGTTGAGTGGAGGGTTGCCAGTTCTGTAAGAATTGGCTCCTCCCATGCCTGTGGCGTTTTAGTATTGTTGCTCCTATCTCTTAGAAGGGGAGGAGATCATCTTATTAGCAGAAAAGGATTGGAACATACCTCCAAAGTTATTGCCTGTGTTATTTGAGTTAATGAAGTTGATTGAGTTGTTCTATAGATACTAAGACAGCAGTCCATTAGGGGGAGTTATAAGATACATGTACTGATTTTATAATTGCTAAAATAATTTGAGTATATATACTGATAGAGTATCTTCCTAATGATTTGCTTCCAGTACTTTTGAGTTTAGATGTCATTCTAAGCTGACCCAGCACCATCTCCAGTTCCGTTCTTCTATCCAGAGTTAAAGTCAGTCATTCAATGAATCATTCATCTCTGTATATAAACTCCACATCTAAGAGTCAATACATTTTAATTGAGCCAGCCCCAGCGCCACTCTTCTCCTTTCCTTTTAGGTTATCAGCAGGAGCTCTATTAAGGTCATTGGCATCTGGCCCTCCACTAGCGGGATACTTCCCCCCATTTTTGTTGTACTATCCATAGTTGGAGAAGTAGAGCGAAACTATGTGATTGTAAAAATGGAGGACACTCTTGAAGTAGCGCATAATGTTGAGTGAGCAAAGGAGGAGATGGAATATACTTTCCTTGGAGGCCTGATAGAAGTCTATGTTCTAGGCGCTCATGACCTGAGAGATGAAAAGAGGCTCCTCAAAGTTGATCAAGTTGATTCCTCTTAGCTCTTCTATCATGAGGGATATAGACTGAGTGGAGAGAATGTCGGTGAGTGGGATTGTAGACACTATGTCTGATAGGAATAAAGAGATTGAGTAGGTCTTTACACTCTCTTGCCACTGCTCGTCAAATATTAAATTACTATGTGTAAGGTTTGATGATAAGTAAATATGAGGGTTTCATTTAGGAGCTTCATAGACTCTGGCGTGTGAGACATTCTTAGCAAGTTAAACCATATATGCGAAGTAGAAATTGAGTAATATTTATAGCAAAGAATTTAGCTACAAGCCTTAAGAATTCACTGAACATGCTCCTATGAGCTCTCTGATTCTCAATCAATTATGAGTTTCTCTATTAAGCTGCACTGTGATTTATATTAAAAAGTGTTCATTCATTATATAACAACTGAGTTAGTTGTTCTAGGGAGTTCTGATTTTGTATGAAGCAGAGCCCTGGTTGAAAAAGTCTGGCTATGATATGTGCTTGGAGAAATCCATGATAAATATATTGGTCTTGAGGGCGACATCAATCAGAGATTTCTTTATCATGAGGATCGACTCCAAACAGACTTCAATCACCTAGTAGAGTATGATGCGATTATTCTAGTATTCCAAGTAAGAGTTGAGCATACTCAGCTGCTGCTGAAGATCTAAGGCAAATTGAGTTTGTGTCTTATCCAAATAGAGCTAGATCAAATACTTCAAACGTCTGTCAACAGTATACAAGAGCACATCTAACTTCTTTCTTAGTCGCTCTTTCGAGACAGTAGATGAAGCTGATGAGGAGGATTTTGATTAAAATCATGAGAAAAAACTAATAACTTTACAATTTGATGTAGAGGGAGTGTTGACTTCAAAAGCAATTCCATTATGAAACCACATAGTATTTTAATTCCCTAGAGTAGTCACTCCATCATAAATAATTTGATTTATATGTAATCTCGATAAAATTTATCATAAATAATTTGATTTATATGTAATCTCGATAAAATTTATCTTGGTTTCTTTCCTTTCTAAAGTAGAACTCATCATCTGCTTCATCGAAAGAGAGGTTATGCTGGTTTAGACTCTTTATAGGAGTGCCGCTTATTGGAGGAGCCATGTTAGAGCTACCATGATTCATTAGATTGTTGACCATGAATAGGTTGTTGCTGAAAGACGAGTTGGGATGCATCTTGGCCGCGGAGTAGGCATTATATATCTTCTAGTCAAATCCCTTTTCCTTTGCTGCAAATGTGGCCAGCTCATTATTCACCTACCTCCTGAAATAAGTAAGTATCATTTGCACATTTGTATTAAAAATCCTGAGAATGTCCTCATTAAGGAAAGTGAACTTGCGGTAGATCTTAAAGACTATCTTCTCTTCTTGATACAACTACTGCTTAAACAGTGATAAATTTTAAGTTAAAATATTATCCTTTCTCTATGAAAACACTGAGCCCTTCTTGAAGAGAGCGGATAATTTTTCTTGAGTTTCTAGCTTACAGTAAGTAGAGACTATAAACATTTTGTTCCTGGGTGTTTAAGTTTGTGGCTGAGTAGCCACCTCCGAAGCCGACAGTTTTCCCCTCTGTGTTAGTATTCAAATCCTCATCCTTCATCTCCTCTGTATCTGACTGATTGGCCTCTGTAATCTGTTACAGCTAATGAGGATCGAAACCTTGGCCTCCTTGATTAAGCAGCGGGTGCTGGAATGAGATCTTATTAGGGGAAGGATTTAAAATGCGGCCGTGAGAAGTGATTGTAATCTTCCCATCTTAAGCCATCTCGTGGTCGATATTTGAGTCTATCAGAATGGACTAATTTTCGAGAGATAGGATTTACTTGAGCTGCTTTTTATTTTAGAAGTTCTCAGAGCCAATAAAGGCATTAAGGGCCTAGATTGGATGTCTCAGGAAACGGATTTCCTCTACATCATATCTTTTAAGAAGCATAAACGCCAAGTTTATAATACCATAGTCTCATAATTAAAGTTCATTACAACTACTCTTGCTCTCTGATTTGTAGTTCTAATTTCTTGAAGCTTTTAATTTTTAAGGTCTATGATTCTTTAGTTTTGCAAGTTAGTAACTTAGTTCATGACATCGCTTAAATCCTTAATTGAACCTCTGTTTTTGAAAATATTCTCTGCTGTGTACGATACACTTATGCTTATGAAATGTTAAATGACCATTATAGATATATGCTTCTCTGAAGTCTAAGACTCATAGTTCTATTCTTCTACTGATTTTGAATTTACTAGTTCACCATTCTAGGTTAGCCTGCTGTTTTGCGAGCTGATTGCACCAACTCGATTTCTCTTTTCTAACTTATGAGGGCAGCTAGGTCGTTAGTCAAACAAGACTCTCCTAATTAAAAGGCTAGCTGTCTCAGTTTCTCCTCTGCATTATCGTAGAGGTAGCCATTTTAACCATCACCCATATCATCCACAAAGGACCCATTAATCTCATCGTAGATGGATATATTCTGATCCTCACTCTCATTATTCTAATTATTATGGGGGTTTGAAGAAGTCTACCTTCCCTAATTAAACTAGCTTAGCTGATGAGGGTTTGGTGAGGTGCTTGGCTGATTGGTTTGGAAATTGAGAAGCAAATTAGTGCTCAACTTCTTTTGAACTGTGACTAATTAGTTCTCAAAGTTATTATTGGAATAAACTGAGACTTGGTTTGATCTATTACTCGACTTATTGTGATGGTGCTATTGGAATTGACTGTTTGTCATAGTCAGTTGAGATCCGAAAGGAGCTTAAGCATGTGAAGTTGTGTAAAGTCCAATGCCAGGATCATAAAATAGAAATCATTATAAGAGGTATAGATGCATTTTTATCAGCTCTCTATACACTCAGTGTGTTGTCGTTAACGATTGAATTGATGTTAAGTTTTGGGATCAATGGGCCTTTCCTCTGCTGCGAAGTTGATTTCTAAGTCTATTCGCCTCTATTCATATCATAAGAGTTCTATTGCTAGAGTAGTAAACTGTCTTTGTTCTTTCCAGACACTTCACCCTCCCCACCATACATAATTTGATTGAAGTTAGACACAGAACCGAGCTTCAGAGTTTACTTTCTGCTCATAGACATCTGTCTTCTAGTAAGTCTAGACTTTGCTAAAGTATTTTGCGGAATGAAGCTGAGTTTAAATGCCTGGCTTAAAATAAAGCTAATAAGTTGTGGCTCATAGATGTAGAGCTCATTTAAGCTAGTGGCATGTTGAAGTAGTTGTTCATCACCGAGTTTGACTGAGAATATTGCTACTGTAGCGCAAGTTGATTCTACATGGACTAGACTTAACTCATCATCAAAGGTGGAACTTGCCTATCAACTCCACCTAGACCTGGAATCTTAGGGCGGTTAGTATCCCCACTCTAGCTTCCCTTCTTGTCGTAGTCTATATCCAAACAAACAATTCATTTATAAAATATCCTCATCATGCGAATCCTAAATGAAATTGTAAAATTAATATAATGCTCACTTCTTTAACAGGCACAACTGCATTCTTATTTCCTGAAGGAGGCTCCGAAGAAGCTCTGTTAAAGCTCATCTTCTTTGCGTAAGTGTTTCTGTCAAGGTAGTTAGAATTTTGGCCAACCTTTCCTGACTTGTCATCTTCATTTTGTATTCTCTGATTATGATTCATCGGGCTCTGTGTAGGCTGAATATGGATCTTTGAACTGCTCTTTCCGCTCTAAAGCCCTTGAGCTATCTAATTACTTCCCTAATTCACCTAAGAGTTGATTTAGTAGCTGCCTATTATTAAAGCTTAAAAAGAAAATTAATTTGAATTCTCATTTACCTTGGCCGAGGACCAACTAGTTCAAATTCTCTTCTTGATTCTGCTAACCTCCACTTGCTAATGCAATCATGCTTTGGTTCATCTATAATGTCTCCTCTTTGAATAGCAGCGGCAGTAGGTTAAATAACTCACTCAGGACATCCTTGTCTTTAGCTATACTAAGTAGATGCTTGGAATTCTGGAAAAGCTTGTTCATTGCTAAGTATACCTGTAGGCACTGCACTTACTATCCACTTGTGCATATAAGCAAAAGGAAATGGTATTATTGTGTTAGTTGACTGGTGCATTCTGAGATGCTTCACGAAGCACTAGAGAATTATAGTGGAGACCTCATATTGGAGATCTCCATCTTCGTTCTCTTGCATTTGAAGTAGGATGTACACACTCAAGTCGAAACACATGTCGAAGAGAGTTTTCTTATCCTCACCCCTCTCTCCAAATAGAGACTGAAAATACTGAATGCTTTGCTAATAGATAATTTAAAAATGAATTTTATAAGGTATTTGCTGATTAGCAGCGCCAGCAGCATTTGAAAAAGGAAAGTGTGAATTTGAGTTAGCATTATTATCTAAAGTCTGATAGTTGCTCTAGTATTAGCTCGTAAAGTTCATGTTTAAATTACTCTAGCTCTCTGGCTTTTGAGTCTCGTGTCTCTCAAATCTAGCCGGTCTTCAAAAACTTATACACTAGTAACTAGTATCAATATGTTGCTAAGTCTGTTGGGGTTGTTCAACTTCTTTGCATTGACAACATCTATGGTTTCATTCTGAGGTGAAGCATTTTTCTTCATTTTTTCAAGATCCTGCAGAATCTCCTTTGCACTTTTGTTGAAAAGAGTTGGGAGGGTTGTCTTGAATCTCAAGTAGGTATTCTGGCAGAACATAGTGTGAAAAAGTGTCTCAATGAACATTTTCTGAGTCTAATCACCTGCTTAGATGCCCAAAGATGCTGCTAAATTCTGCTACTATCAATGCAAATTAATTGAAAAAGAATAAATTTTAATAGAAAATGACAACAATTTTAATTTCTAATTTTATTAAAATTTTTTCCTATAAAAAATAAAATTATTAAAATACGATAACCTTGATCTTAATAATTTGATTATAATACAAATCAAAATCTTTCTATATTAATTCTGCATGTTTCTAGAAAGACAAACAAATTATTCATAAACTCATATAAAATTATTCTGTGGGAATTAGCTTAACTAAATTAATGCTGCAACTGAGAGCCCCCTGCTGGAACTGCTCCAGCGCTATACGTTTGCAATAGAACGCCTCCATCCCCTAGACCAAGTTCAGCTTGTCTATTTTCCTCCAGGAGCAGAAATATTTCTCTCAGATATTCAAGCAAATGATATCCAATGAAGTTTTGCGGCTTTTAAGTTTTCAAAGACAACGCATAGTTCTTGGCTTTGAGAATCACCTTCTCTAGAGTTTGCTTGCAAAGCTATGGAAGAGAAAATTATGGGGATGAAGCATTTCTCTCGTTCATATCAGAAACTAATTCATTATAATTCTTTGTTTAAAGATTACTCCTCGCATTCTGAGGAGGTGCTTTTGATTGCTATTACATTGTGTGTGGTATTGCCACTCTATTTAAATTTAAATTTATAAACTTAGAGATCCAATCATTCCATTCATCTATCTCTCTTCTAATTAGAAATGAAAATGAAATAAGTAATTCATCACTGAAGAAATAAAAAGTTAGCTTAATATCTACATCTTTAACTACGAGAATCACAGTGTCGTGGGTGTGAATTATTTCTTCTGCGTTTGTAGTATGATATCCTCATGGATTATGTATTCACTTCCTTCTTTATTATCTTGCATCCCCAGTTCAAGTAAGATATTTCCTTCCTCTTCTTCTTATTGTCTTTCCTGTTTCGATTTCTACGTTCTGTGTTCCTGAGATTCAATAATTTCATCATTCATATTATAAATTTTGGGCAATATAATGATAATTTATTTCTTATAGCTTATTATTTTAAAAGAGAAGTTGTAAGTTGATGCTACACAAAGAAAAATGGGACTAGAACTGTCACTCCGATAGCAATCGTAAGGAAGCTTAAGAACTTGGAGGGGTAGTTCTTTTGTCCAAACTCTTTCATGGCTTATTTTTGCTAGGCTTGTATCTTTTAGGCCTTGTCCCCGTCTATCTTTCTGAGCTTTCCTCTGTATTTTAAAATGTGAGGACGAAAAACCATTATCAATTTATTTTTTAATCCACTTAATTCATTTCAAAGTTTATCATCAGTCCTTTTGATCGTATAAAATAAATAGCATTTTTGAATTAAAATGTAAGAAAAATGTAAGAAAATGTAAATTAATTAAAAAAATAACAATTGCTTAGAAGACTTTTTCTTAAAGTATAAATTTAAAACAAAAATAGTTTACCAATTTATTTTCTTTGAAAGTAACTTTATTTTATTTTAGTAGTTTATAAATTTGTGGAAAGATAATTTGAGCAGTCAGTCAAAGAAGAAGATAGTGGTAGTTTCCAAGAACTAGATAACTTTCAGTGACGAGAAGCCTAGTGACAAGCACATTAGAACTACTAGTTAAGCTATAAATGCTTTTAAAGATAAGATGAATAACACTCAACCTCAGAATATAAATGAGCAGGTGGTGTCTCCACAAATTAAATAAGAGGGAATAGAAATGCTAAGCAGAGAGTAAATGTGCTCTTCTGTCTCAAATATTTTCATCAATTTCGATCAAGGCAATGCAAGTAGAAATGTCACAGACATTCATCCACAAAGTTATTTTATAATTCTTAAAGAGGAAAAAACTCTCATTTTTATATCCCATAGATTTTATAACATACTCAAGCCAATTAATTATGAAGTTTAGAATCTTTTATTGAGAAAAAAATTATTTTTCTCTTTGTTTGGAAACAAATTGTACCAAATATAAATACCCTTAATAGCTAAATTTAAATAAAGTTAGAGCTAAAACCCCTAAAGTTAACGAGGAGTTGAAGGCAATATTCATCTGTCAGTTAGTTCTCTATCTATCAAACAAAGAAAGTACTTGCCTCTGACACCAAAGAGTGCTTCCCATAATAGAGGGGAGCTTAAGGTCCCCAAAATAGTCAGAGCTACTTTTCAAAATGTAGCAGATATATAATTGGAAAAATATATCGCCAAAATTTAACTTTAAAATTTAAAGTTTACAGACTGCTGGTGCCAAGACAGACAATTATTTCTTTAATTTTCTAGGGATTTTCAAAAATAAGGATTTTTAATTAAAGAGACCAATTTAAGTCTTAAGAATTTAATTATAAGGCTTTCTTAAAATTAAAAAAATATATACGAAACTATTGATAGTTTATTTTTTGATGTATTTATATAAATTTACAGACAGAGAGAATGGAAGATAAAATTCAGCGAAATCAGTTAGATAAATTGCAAATGCTGCTTCACCTCTGCTTAGGATAGATAAGAAATAGATTGATGAGAAGCCTTCCCCCAAACTACAAAGCCATATCAAGCCTAAAGACTCGCACTAGAACCATTTACCTTAGGAACCTTTCCTCTCTGGAGTTTATAAAAATATACTTCATCTTTTTTAACAGAGAAGAATAGAAAATGCCAGATACTATAAACACTACAGATAAGAATTAATAAGACAGTCTGCTCCCCTAACTGAAAATCTAGGATGGAAGGTACCACTATCAGCATATCTTGTAATCCAACCATGATATTAAAATTAGAAAAATAAGCCAGCAACACTTCAAAAAGATAACTTAAGAAATAGAGTCAAGAGTCTAGAGCGACCATAAAAACCCTGGACAAAACTAGTAAAATCAAGAAACAATCAAGCAAGTTTAAATTTAAAGTACAATTGAAAATGAATAGGAGGAGGTTCTTGTCTCAAGTCCTCTGAGGAAGAATAGATCTCAACAACATCTTCTTTAACATCAAAAGATAATTAGTAATCACAATCAAATTGAAAAGAGTCTTGAGAGAATCACTAAGCCAATCAAATCAAGATTGTAAAATATTACGCAGCTAATCCATGGGGGTGAAATAAAAGCTTAAATTCAAAATATTTAAGAGAAAACAGAAAACGACACTAGCTTGATTTCGTAGGCGCAAATTCCACCCAATCTTAATTTGACCTATGACTCAAGACTAGTTGCCCTTAAGAGCAAGCTGAGTCAACTCTCTGCTTTTAGTGGTTAAAATGAAATTAAATAAGATGATAAAAAGGGCTCTTTGAGTCATAGATAGTACAACAATTAGGCTATTGCATTATTTTAAATAAATTCTTACTTTAAGATTTAACTTATATATTTTTAATTACAAAGTGAGGAGTAAGCTATGAGATATGACTAGAGCAAATAAGAGGCGGATAAGATGATAGCTACACTGCTCGCTCCAGAAAGCACCGCTAAGTATCAAAAGCGAATGTCCGTTAATAGCGTAGATAGGTATACAGGTGCAGTTTAAGTCAACCTAGGAGAATAGATGACCAGAAATAGATCTCACTCTTATAGGAGAAAGTAAAGATCTAAAAAGTAAAGACAAGCACTAGCTTTTATGAGCCAAACTTCACAGAATTGAAGTACAAAGCTATAAAAGCTATTATTTCTCGTTTACTTCATTAATTTATTCATTAATATAATCACTCTATTCTATAAAATCTTGAACGATAAATTATTCTTAATAAAATAGGTTAAATCAAATGCATAAATAGAATATCCTTAAACTAGCCTTTAGTATTAGATCTCGATTTATTTACTTAAATGAATCTGATCAACCCCCAACTGTATCAGAAAGCCACACCTCCCAGCCCAACTAAAACTCAAAATGCATTAGCAGGTTCTTCATTTAGAGTCTCTAATAACCTAAATAAAAGTCCTTAACGAAATCCTTAACCTCAGAGTATTTCCTCTTTTTCCACTTCTAATAAAAATCGAGAGTTACTGCAGAACAGAGAGACTGCTATTTCTTAGATTTCAAAGCACAGTAATCGAGCTCAAAATGCTACTAGGAGCGAGATAAGATAGTAGTAAATAACGCTCCAAGAGATCGACGATCAAGGCTATGGGCAATTCTTAAACGGACCTAATTTCTTTGGTACCGATCCTTAATCGATTCAGCCTGCCTAATAAAATGTTCAGAGTTTCCTAAATGGTTACTCAAATGCCATCCATAAACCTTAACACTCCTAAGCAGCGATATAACCATTATATCATCCAAACATGCAAACAAGTTGCCAGAAAGATAGTGGCCCTCTATTTGCATCTGGCTCTAAGATTCTACAGTAAAAGGTTTAGTAGATCTAGTAATAGAATTAGTAGGCAGCTAAATAGGCACAAACCAATGACGGCATATTGTAAAATCAGTTGAGAACTTAGTAGCAGCAGCAACAGCAATTGCAAAAAATTAAGTAGAAGGATCAAAGAGAAAATACCAGAAGTTTGCAGAGATAGGATTTGCAATAAAAGCAAACTCAATCTTCAAAAGAGCAGAATGGAATTAGGCTAGCAAAACTCAATTAGAAAATAAGCTCGGATCTCAAAAGCTCTAGCTTTGTAATTCCTGATGAGGTTGATAAGTAGCTAGCCAAAAAGAATGAAATGAAAGATGAGGATGAAATGGATACATCAGAAGAAGAAGGGGACAGTGATGAGAGTGGGTCCTCTGATGATGAGAGAGAAGACATGAATATGGAATCTGCAGATGTGAGATACATCAAGAAAAGCTGCCATATATTATGTTTAAACTATTTGCCTTGGCTCGGGATCGTTTAGTGAGATATATAATGCTTACGACAAGGTTCTGAACAGAGAAGTAGCTTTAAAAATGGAAAAGAGTGACAAGGCAAAAAAGATACTGGAAGGTGAGTATGAGCTACTTAGAAGATTATAAGGCCTTCCTTGAATAGTAGAGGTGTATGATTATGTGAAGGACGAGAATATCTCGAAATTGAACTTTATTGTGATGGCATTAAAAGGAGAAAATTTAAGTAACTTTTAGAAATCTTGCAAAAGCTTCAAGCATTTTGAAGCAGCTGATATTCTGATATATAATTGAAGAGGAAATAAAACCCCCTCAGTATGTAAATGAATCTCATCCGTAGACTGCGAAAACACTGCTTTTCAGTCTAGTAATCTAACATTATAGATCTACGAGTGTGGAACTATTACAGTTATCTAATGGCTTCTTGGTTCACAATTATCTACTCTCCCCTATACTATATATTCATAGCATTACTGATTAATTACCTAATTATATCGCATATTAGGTTATCCATTTTGAAGTGAAGCCTTTATAAAATTGGAGGCTGATCTCCCTATCCCCCAAGATTCTGACTTTTCTCCACGAGTCCTATACTTTAACTTTCTCATTTAATACTTATATTTTGATATAAATGCTCGAAGCCATTCAATCAGTGCATTAGAGAGGCCTTATTCATAGAGATATTAAGCCAGTAAGATAATTTGACATGACTTAAGCTTCATTTATAGGCTAATTTTGTGTTAGGCGCAAAGCACGAGAAAAACAAAGTTTATCTTGTAGACTTCGGTTTGGCCAAAGAGCACATTTGTCCTAAGACTAATCGACCTTACGATGCGAGGCCTAACACTGAATTTAGAGGAACTATTGCCTATGCTAGTCTCAACGCTCATAGGAGGTAGGATCTTTCAAGAAGGGATGACTTGTGGAGCTTATTCTTCATAATCCTAGAATTCCTTGGAGAAACACCTAGTTTTCATATTAAGATTTTAGCTAATATTTTTTTTTTAAGTTGGAAGCAGCGTAAGTTGTAGATAGATTAGGTATCTTAAATAAAGCTTAAATTTATTCGATCCTTCTTGGGATGAGTATTCAATTAAATATTAGTGAGCTGCAAAGATCAAGTCAGGGAAGTGAAAGCAAAATGCCTCAAGAATCCTAAGAAGCTTCTCTATCCTGAGTTGAGTAAAACTTACTGATAGATCGATGATATTTTACAACTTTTAATAACAAGCGCTTTTTTAATTTTAAGGATGATATTTTCGAAAGTATTCAGAATCTAGGATATGCAGACTGCCCTAACTACAAATATATACAGTAAGGTTTATTGCGTATAGAATTCTTTACTTATCCCTCACTTACTTTTAGAGAGAAGTTGGCCGATATAAAGCGCCAAAGCCTTGAAGCTTTTAAGCATTAAAAGGAGAAGATAATGATGTAGAGCATGAACCATCTGCATCAACAGTCAGTTCAAATGAAACAGCAGCAACAGCAATAAATTATTCTATAATAGCAGCAGTAGCAGCAGTAATAAGACTCTAGTGCTTAACCTGAAGCCTTTCAAAGTGAAGTATTAGGCTAATAGCAGCAGACGAATAGTGGGATGCCCTAGACCTTCATCTTGAATAATCAAACTCTCAACTAGTAAACTCTAGTGAGCATTCCTGCTCAAAACGGCTAATAGTAGCAGCAGATGATACTCCTCTCTTTTCCACTTGTAGGAGATAATAACAATGTGCTAAAATAGGAAACCTCAAAACAGCTAAGAGGAGAAGATAAGCAAATAGAATAAGAAGAATCATTAAGTGAAAATACTGAGTCTGAAGAAAAGAATGAGGATCAAAATGACTACCAAGAAATGTAGCCATAGAGCTTCCCATAGCTCTAATTGAATCTCTAGGTAAACTAGCAACCATAGAATAAGGAAAGCCAAATACTGTAGCATCAATAGAACTACATTAACCTTTAGCATTAGATGCAGCAGTAAAAGCAAATACATAAGTCCAACGCACAGCAAGCCTAACAATAAGGCAATGCTTTCTCTCGCCTCAATTAATCTTCTATTCTATCTGCTGCCTCTTTGATCAAGCCTAATGCTCAAATGATGGCTTACTCCTAAAACGAAGATACTGGTGAGGAATCCTTGAATAGAAGAGGTGGCAAATATGGACTCGGCAAGTCTTCAGCTTAGAAGAAAAGAGAGAAGAAAGAAAAGGCAAGATATATCAAGATGCAGTAAAAGTAGCAGTAGATCGCAAGGTAGTTGATGGATCCAACTCAAAAGCACATCAATCTCTTGCTCCAAAATTAAAAGGGATTCAGCAAAGAAAAAGACATTGAAAAAGTAGAGGCATAGAATGATCTAGTTAATTCAGAGGATAGGAATTTGGAGGAAAATATAGAGGGAGGAAATCCAGAGGAGGTTCAAAATAAAGTAATAAAGGAGCCTCCCTAGATAATAAAACATAATCTTATACCAAGCAGTAGTAGAGATGCTCCATAGAATTCTTAATAGAGTTCAGCACTTCAAAAAATTGGAGGAAAGAGAGGGAGAAAATCTGGGAAACAGCCATCTCCTCGTAAAACTTAAAAACTAGATATGTTTATGAAGAGAGCAAAAACAGAGATTACGTATTAAGAACCTACAGACCAAAATGATTAAGGAGATGAAAGATAGCAAGAATCTTAAGATCCAAACAGAGACGAGTCTGATTAAAATAACCAGAATTTAAATAAAGACCTAAAGTAGTCCAATCAGTAAAGCAAAAAGAAAATTTCCTCAAAGAAGGACTCTCCTAAAAAGACCTAAAACTTGGCAGGATATTTCTAATAGCAAAATTTCGACTTGAATTCAATAACACAGTAACTTATTGCAAGAAGTCTAAATCAAAGCTAGAACCCAAGTCCCTAACAATAAAAGTATCAATAAATCATAGGTATTCCAGTAGTTCAGATATCTCCTGAAGGCCAGCTAATTCTATCCAATAATCAGCCCCAGTTCATTTTAGTTCAGTAATAGCAAAGCCAGGTTTAGCAATAGGTTTAATTGACGCCTGATTAGAAGTAAGAAGAAGACCTTGATATAGAGATGTCAAATAAGAAAAGTGATAGCAATGCAAGTCACCACATTTAAAAGCACTCTGAATATAGTGATCCTACTTACTTCTCAAACATGTACTCTTCAGGGTAAGAACAGTGTGGAAAATTTGAGTAACAAATCTAGAGAACTCTTCCTAAAACTGTGAGCTGCTCTAAACTTACAAACGAAGCTTAATGCAACTCCTTGAATGAGAAAGCCCTTTCTCGAGAGTCTCAGAGAATTTTATCCTAGATCTAAGACTATCAAGGTGGAGATAACCCAGGCCTAAACATAAATTTGATGAGTGGAAGCTCCTCTGCGATATCAGGCTTGGGAGGAATATCGGCCTCTTCAGTTAATGGAGCTATTGGGATAAGCTTAACTCCAGTATAGTATCCTTAGACATCTCTTA
Organism: Tetmemena sp. SeJ-2015; assembly: GCA_027382625.1. Classification (NCBI taxonomy): domain Eukaryota; phylum Ciliophora; class Spirotrichea; order Sporadotrichida; family Oxytrichidae; genus Tetmemena; species Tetmemena sp. SeJ-2015. Next base: position 25,776 of record JAJKFJ010022587.1, read on the forward strand.
CTTAGTAAAACTTCAATCAGCAATAGTTTTAGCAGCAAGTTTAAGATAGAATAAGATCTGAAAATCCAAGAATACAGTTACAAACAAACATGTCTCCACAGAGAGATTAACTATCTCTATAGGGATCCAATTAAGCAACGAATAAGTTTATAATAAACAGCGAGTGCGCTGCATAAAGAAGGAGGGGTCGTCCCAAAGGCTCAAAGAACAAGAGCAAGAATGTGATAAAAAATGCGCACTACAATAAGGCTAGTTGAGATGATTTAATATGCTCTCAATCATTTCTACTACTTGATTTCAATTTAAAGGTGTAAATAATTAATTCTTTACTTATTTTATAACTTTAAAATATTCTGCTTTTGACTTATTCATCAGCAGAATTGCACAGATGACTGATGAAACAATACTGTAAATATTTAGCCTGATTGAATCTCTTTAAATTTCGTGGCTCTAATTGCTCTTGAGTTTAGATTTAAAAAGATATCCTGAGTAGCAACTTATAATCTTAACTTAAAATAAAATGCTATCACTCTAAAAGAGCTTCACTAGGCACATTCTCCACTTCAGCAACCAAGCAGCCTCCCTCCAGGCAGTTCAATCTATTTATTTATGCTTAATTATTACTCATGGGTTCTCATCGCTATATTTATATGAACGAATGGGATTCGCAAAGTCTACTATGTCGGACAAGGCAACAGGTGATGAAAAGAACTTCGTCAACAAGGAGGAGGAAAGGCTGCTTAAGAATCTCCTTAAAAAGATGCATGATGAAGCCAGTGAGACACCCGAAAAGCGCAAGTCAGAAATGGAGGCTGAGATCAAGGGACTTTGTGACTAGCACAAGGTAGTGTACTCAGAGGTCTTGGCCAAGAAACTAATTGACTGGAAGGTAGATGTATGAGAAGCACTAGCTTAGAACTGAAGTAGATATTAAAATAGTCTTAACATCTTTCAGTAAAGGAAGAGACTAATGGGAAATAAATTCACCCTCCTTATAGTATTAAAGATATGTTATCTATTTTCAAGTTAAAACTTAATTTAAAAAGCCTAATATAAGAGAATTTCCAATTTCTTCACTCTTTGAGGTATTCAGGGACTCCATTTTCTTGAACGTACTTAGCCATGGTGCTTGTGAAGACGCTGAACTTTTCAAGATCACCGCTGTTTCTTCTCTTCTCAAGCATGTCCAGACTCTTCTTGCAAATCCAGGGATGAGTCAAGACCTCCTCGATAGTCATGCGCTGGAATCTATCCTTCCTCAGTAAGCCTTTGATAATAGTTTATCTTAAAACTATTAACAATTAATATAACTGCATTATAAATTGTGATGAGATGCTTTGACTCTGGAGAGGCATACTGCCAGCAAGGATGAGAGAAATTGACGTCCTCATAGATAGTCTGTCTAGCCGTTTCTTTAGTATCGCCAGCATCGAAGGGCAAGATACCGCTCAGCATCACATAGATTATGACTCCCAAGCTCCACAGATCTACGTTCTTGCCGTAGGGCTTTTGCAGCAACACTTCAGGGGCAACATAGGACTAGAATATAAGGTTAGGAGAGAATAGTGTCTTACCAAAGTTCCGAAGGGCTCAGTGGAAGTCTCAGTAGGTCCCAGAATCTTAGACAAACCGAAGTCAACCAATTTCAACTCTGACGTGTCTGTATCATTTACCATCATGATATTCTCAAGCTTAAGGTCTCTGTGAGCTATTGCGAAGCTGTGCATAAAAATGATTATATATTTCAATTTCTACCTTAATGCAAGTAGTAGAGAGCAGCAGCAATCTAATGTGCTATAGATCTAGCTCTGTCCTCTGTAATCTTAAATTCTCTCTTCTCTAAGTACGAAAAGAGGTCTCCACCCTGCATGTACTCAATCACGATGTAGATGTTGTCAGCATTCTCAAACACGTCAAGCAGTCTAATTTAAAATTGACTCTTAATCTGAGTATCTATAATGATGTTAGGATGCTGGCACATCTTCAAGACTTCAACTTCTCTCTTCTGTAGTTCAAGCTCATGCATCTGCATGCCTTTCTTGTTGATAACTTTCACTGCCACTTTAATGCCAGTTTTCTTGTGAGTTGCTAGTCTCACTTGCCCGAACTTTCCCTTGCCTAGAGCTTGCTAGACATCATAGTAATCCTCAAGGGAAGCGTATCCTATTGCCTCCTTAATAACCTCAACCCACTTATCTCTCTATTGTTGAGTTATCAGATAGTATACTCTTGACTTATTCTAAGGGAATAGGAGTTTGAAGGGGTAGAAGGTGATTTGTTTACCATTGTGATTGATAACCTCAGCCTCCTCACTCTTAATATAAACTCCAGTTAACGAATGCATACCCTTATGCTTTTCATCGTCCTTCTTTCTATAGCAGTAGAGTTCCTTACTCAGCAAGCAGAACCAGTAACGCTTGAACTTGCCTTCAGGGGTCTTCCTCATCATCTCGCCTTCATACTCTGTCAGCACATTCTCTTACTGAGAACGGAAATTGTCCAGCACTTGCTGATTTCTCAAACTGTGAAGGATGTGAGTAGGTGAGGCATAGCCATCTCCCTTCACTGACAGTTGATTTGAGAGAGTTGTGTTAGGTAGTCTAATCATTTCTCCTAGTCTGCCTATAAATATACCTTTAAACGTAAATGTAAATCACACTCAGCCAATATTTCCTTCCTCATTCTTGAATTCCTCAATCTTCTCTTTGATCTGTTCTTCTAGAGGTAGTTTCGACAACTTACCCTACATCATTCCAATATGGTTGGTTTTAAACTTCGCGATGGGGATCTAGTTTATGATGCTCTGCTCATCGTTATAAATTCAAAGAATTTCTTTTGACGTTGCCTTAGGGCTGACTTTGATCTTCCATTTAAATGTCATTTGTTCCCTAAGGTCCACCAGTAGGAGCCCCTCCCGCCATCTGCAAAGCCATCTTTTCTAAATTCTCCTTGCTTGCTGCGTACTTAAGTAGGTGCTTCTGAATTTCAGTATTCACTGTGAACATCCAAATATATCTTTCAATAAGCAGGATATAAATCTATCCTGTTCTTAACTTCATCTTGTATTGATAAGTACTAAGTCAGAGGGGACAGCTGCTTCAAGAACTTTGGAGAAGCAATTCTGCGAGGGGATGTTGTCGGACTAGCTGCGTTCTTCCTAATAGCTGTGTTTATTAAATCTAGGATCAAACTTAGAAAGAATTATAAAATGATGAGTTTCCGCCCTCTTGAGCAATCTTTTCGTAATTAGCTTGGAATCTGAAGAAGTTCTCTGAGGAGGGAAGATTATCCTGAAGGAGAGTCATAATCTATAAATTCAGTTTAGCAACTTTCACGTTATTTTTACTGAGAGAAGCATCTCTGAAGATTTCTACTCAATGATCTCAGTGAAGTCTACAATGTTTATTTTCTCCTTGTCTCCAAACATATTAAACTAAGAATGAAAATTTATTATCATGAGATCGAGGTAGATGATAATCTACTTCATTGTCTCTATTCTGTCAGAGTATTCTATCTGCCTATACATCTTTTTTAATTTTCATATAAACATACTGCCCATTACATTAAATATGCATTTGAATAACTATTTCATTAGTTTGTGAGGTGAATTTGCCTTCTTTGGGACTGCGAGGTGCCTCCTGCTTGTTATTCATGCTCTTGAGTACCTTATTCATATGCTTTAGAACAGGATTATAAAATTATTTTGGGAATTACGAAGATGGGGATGTGGGAGAGCACGATTCTTATATCCTCCTTGCTTATAAAGCCATCGCTGTCAAAGTCGTAACTACAAACCAATAAGCATCACCATCAAAATCTAATTGAACAGCATAGTGTCCTTTAAATTTATTTAGCAGACATCAGCTACTTTCTGAATTAATTTCTTACATGTCAAAGACCAATTTTATCTTGGATTCTAGTTTTGAGAAATAATAAAATAAAAAATAAATGATCATAATTCTAAAACGCTCTAATTATTGATTGAGTAGTAGACTTGGAACATGGAGTGGATGAACTCTTTCTAGTCAATGATGCCATCTCCATTTTCGTCAAGGATCTTGAAGAAACGCTCATTCAATATACCAGGTAGATTCGCATACTATAAATTCAAAAGGTTAATAATTCCTGTCCTGGCTCTGTAAGTTTGAAGAATAGTTTTCATTTTGAGCGAGAAAAATATAAATTCCAATTTCGAAGAGAATAACTTCTGAAGGAGAGAACAGCTATTTAATCATATCTTTAAAAAGAGGAGTGCGCCATCATCAACAAATGAATATTTCATGTCTATTTTTTTATCATCCGAAGGTTTGAATTTGTATATGGAGGTAATTGAATGAATATATTTGTGACACACTTAGAGTATCTCTGAAAGTAATCGAGGATTTTAAGTTGCGATGGTTTTTAGTGGATAATACTTACCTCTTAGAACACAATTTTAGTGATGCCCTTGGATTTCTTTTCACTTTTGGCTGCTAGATCGTTCACAAATAATTTAGAAATCAAAGCTAAATTATTATTTCCTTAATCTTTTAAATTGTAGATATCTTTGAAGTAAGGAATGAAGAGATGTAAATATAATACACATACGATATATTACTATTATGAAGACAAACTTAATGAAATGCTCGTTCTCATCTAAGTCAAAGTCTTTCAGTAGGATCGTAAAAAAAATACTTGATCCACTCAACATTTATTTGAGATCGTGTCATTCTCATCTAGCTATAGTTGCCCAAGAGAAACTCAAATTATAAACCAAATTATTTCGATATTTCAATTTCTAAACTTGCATATTTGTGACTTGTTGTTGCTGTTCCACCATGATTGATGCTTGTGCGCTTATTTTTTATGTTGATTAATATTATCACCTTCCTCCTCTCTCGAGAATTTTAAATATATATAATCACTCCCAACTCGCCAATATAATTTTCACCGAGTTTAGGCTCATCTCCCCGCTCTCCAAGCATAATAATTAAAGGAATGAACTTTTTTAGCTAAAAGATTATCCTAAATTCAGAAAAACTAAGCCAAAATTGGCCTTCAAAATTTAATATAATGCTATTGGTGTATTATAGGAATGAGTTAAGAAATGAAAGAAATAAAATTGATTTAAGTAGTAAAATGAATAGCACAGGGACCAGCCTCAAAGGAGCAGGCCAGAGCATACTCCTCAATTCTCACCACACGCACTATAACTCCTCAGGCCAAGCTAACTCTTAACAGCCTGCAAGACTTCAGAACATGAGACAAAGTATGGGAGAGGATGTGGGGCACCCTCTCTCCTATAATACCTTCAACCAGAAGGTACCTCACACAACTGGTGGGAGCATGCTGGCGATGAGCAATGGTTTCAGTTAATCTCAGTAGATACCGCACCACTAGTATTCAAATTCTTAGAACAACACCCGTCCTGCAGGCTCACACGCATTTATGCTCCACAAGCGAATGAGTCAAGAGAGAGTGCCATCTAAGCAAGGACGCATGTTTCATATCGAGTTGGGCTAAAACGTAAGTCTAATTACCAATTCCCTCAATTCCTTAAAGCATTTTATTTCGTAGTAGCATTGAAAGACTTATCTTCATTCTAGGACGGTCCTTTCAAGAGGAATGAAATTATCGGATAGCCACACATAGATAAGTTTGGTACTTCTCAGTCAATAGGATCAACTATTGGAGGAGCTAACAATCATCAAATCTCACCCAGGATAGGAATTCTTGGCCACTCCTAGTACAAACTTTTATTATCGAAACCATTTAGTAGTTTTTATTATAAAAGCAGAGGACAGGGCTTAATTGCAAGCTGATGAAGCTACCAATAGCATTTCCCAGCAGATACACAGAATAGAGGATTTGTAATTTAAGATATTTTGATTGCTAATTATTGAGTGGATTCTCTAGTTGAAGGCTATGAAGTCCTGAATCTCTACAAAAACGAGGGCAACCATCTTAAATTAAAATTATTTAATGTGTATGGAATATATTCATCTCCGCGGTCAAATAGATGGCCTGATGTCAACACTGATTGAGAAAAATGAGGGAGTGCTCTCCGAGATCCACCCAGACCTAATAGACGATTACAAGACGTTGAAGGATACCATCAAAGAATAAAAAGATGAGAACGAGTAACTTTACAAGCTACTTCTAAATCTGAAAAAGGAAACTGCAAGCAGCAGCTAGAAGATTCAACTCTGCTAGAATAATAACTATCTTTTAAATTCCATAAAAGGAACTCTATAAAAGATTAAGTATACTTATTTTTAGAATAGAATTGCAAGGCTAGAAAATAACCTAGGAGTTACAACTAATTTAATGAGCTAGGACAACGATATGGCCGATCATAGTTATTCTCATGTCGAATACGATTGACAGAATCAAATATTTATGGAGACATTGTTGATGATTATGCTGTCAAAATAAGTTTAACCTTTGTGTTTCAAGAATTCTTAAAGAGGCAGAAGTTGTTGTTGTAATATACCTAGAGCATTTATTTACAGATATTTATTCATTTTTGAATAAGCTATCAAGGGTTTATGAGAAGAAAAGATTTGAGGAAGTTCGAAAGGGCTGAGTGGCGCAAAGGACAGCGCATCTGACTTCGAATCAGAAGGTTGAGGGTTCGAGTCCCTTCTCAGTCTCTATTTTATTCAAATCAATCAGGCCAAATAATTTTACAATCACATTAATCTGGGCTAAGTGGATATTATAATAATTTCGAAATTTAATTTATTCCTTCTGTTTAATGCTCTTTTCTTTTAATTCACAACAAGCCGCCATGCTGGATGATCAGCATGCAGCCACACATAATACACACTCACCTATATATGTTTTAATATGCTTTTGAAATACGAACTAGACTATGATGACTATGGAGGATAATCATAACTTCATTTACACTGATAGATTCGCATCAGCTACTCAAGGAAATTTCATGGTAAGGGAAATCTTATTAAGAGACAGCCATTAAATTTCGTTTTAGAGAAACGACGAAGTTGGCGGAAGTAGAGAGTAAATGTAGATGAACAGAAATCAAAATAGGGGGGTCAGTCAAAGCTTGCATTTCAAGGAGACTACAGAAGCTAATTAAGCTGCCTCACTTGGGTAATATCTTGAAGGATAGGTAAGAGAATTATAGATACGGAGAGAGACTAATACCCTGAGATATAACTTTGTCTAATCTTAGATAAATAGGATCTGATTGAAAGAATGAGTGTCAGAAGATTAGAATTGCTCTTTCACCAGCAAGACTCCAGTGAAGATCTTCTATCAGTAAGATTAGTGATATATAGACTTAAAACTTTAGACTCAATACTAAGGCCATCTCAGATAGAAGAGTGAAGGTCAAATACCAACTCAGATCTAGCAAGCTACCAAGGCTCTCAAGTCGTATCTTCTCCAAATGACAGAGTCAGAAGCTGATTGTAATCCCTCTATAGACCATTCTTATTTACCTCTTATAGATATGGCGAACACTTTGATCTACAAATGGCAGCAGGAGCAGAGAAGAATCCACCTCATAATTCAAAATGAACTTGATGAGGCATAGTTTCAAACCTAGTAATCTATAAATGGGCCCCTATCTTATGGAAATCCTAATTCAGGATCTGGTGAAAAAGAAAGCCCCTCCAGTTAAACCAAGAAAAGAAGATAGGAGAGACTTGCTGAGATCAATAAGTTTGTAAAGAGAAAGACCTACTCTCCTGATAACTCCATAATAGCGAGCATCAAAGAACTTGAGTAAAATTATCAGAACATCCCAAAGCCTGGGATATTGAAAAAGAGAATCTAGTCTAGACAAGAAGATATCTCTCATAAGAGTTATAACTCTAAAGAGGATAACAATCAGTTCCTGAATTCACACTTTGATAGGAATTTCGAAAAGCTGGAGAAGCAATCTAATGATAGAATGGAGACTACAAGTAATGGAGGGATGATAAGCACAGGGAGAGGAAGATATTTCTCTGAGTATATACCAAACTAGAGCCATCTCAAGGCCTATATCGCAAATACTAACTACTGTCCTTAGCCAAGGGAGCTTAAACATGAGTTAAGTTCTATGCATGAGGAGCCTTCCGCTATTCTAAATAACCAGAACTCTAATTCATTCCTGAGTAAGACCTAAACACAAGCTTTGATAGGTATATCTTAGAACATTGACTATAAGCCAGACTAATTTGAAGCTTTAGGCTCTGCCAAGCATCAGAACTTTTCTAATGATAACTTTGCCTCTTTCTATGTTCCTAAGACAACTGCTGGCTTGGCTAGATACTAATCCAGAGATAACTTTGAACGAGGTTTAGGCTACGATAGCTTGGGGAGTGGCTATGCTTCTCAAGAGAGACTGCAAACTGATGGCTTCAGCATAAGCACGAAGAATATGAAGTCCCAGTAGAATTTGACTAGTATGGCCTCACTGCATGAAATCTTCAATGAGGGAACGAATCCTACAGGACAAAACAGGATCAACCTGAGAGAGTTTAGAGAATAGATGATCAAGAATGGCTTTAAGCGACCAAAATTCTTTGTAAGAGTAGACTAAGGAAGCCCTAAGCCAGTTTCGCAATTGCATGAGAGGCTTTTTTAGGACAAGAAAAAACAGGAAAAGGTGATTACCTAGAAGAGGAGGATCATAGAACAACAGAAGCTCAAAGAGTGCACATTTGCTCCTCAAATCAACAAAGATGTTAAACCTCGACCTTTCAAGAGAGCACAAGCAAAGTCTCCTAATCCTGCTGATCTAATGAGGCATTAGAACAATTAGCTCATACCTGAGGAACCAACACAGATTCTGTCTACTCAGACAAATCAGAATGATTCTTAATCTCTGCCTCAGTCAGATAGAAAGGCTAAGCCAAAGTAGCTGAGTAAGAGTAAGAGTAAAAGTAAGGAGAAGGAGAAGCCTGTAAGAAAGGGAGGTTATAAGTCCCCATAGCAGAGGGATTTAAATCCACTGAGTCAAATGATGTAGCACAATCAAATGTATGAGAAGGCTCAACAGAAGAAGGTGGATACCTTCCAGAGACTCTACGATGCACAAAAGGTGCAAGAAGAGAAGATGAAGAGGTTGAGAGATAATGATGCCAATAAGAAACTAAAGGACTGCACATTCAATCCTAATAGGAATCTAACTAAACATAACGATTAGAAAGTTGCTGTGAAGAGAAGTATGGAAAGAGGTGCTGGTAATTTCTAAAGCATGCAGAACTTGAATCAGAAATCAACATTAAACAGCCCTGATAAAGTGGGAGCAGTGATAACCAGTCAGAAAGTGTCGTCTAGCAAGAATCAACAACACTCTCGTAACACCAATTATTTATCTCCGAGTAGTAATCTCTTTTAAAACTAATTTAAATTGTAATCAAAGAAATAGCTAACAAGCAACAGCTATTAATGAAAAGTAAATTTAATTTGAAAATGACCAAAATAATATATGTATAAATTTGTTTATAGATTTCTTTCTTTATAAAACCTATTTAAAACTATCTAAGTTTAATAAATTTAATAGTAACCAAATTTAAGATTAGTTTTTTAATTTAAATTGTTTTCAGCAGTAATGATAAATTTCAGACTAACCAAACTACTCAGAAAGTTGTAAGTGGCCAAAAGTATTCACTTTTGCAGAGAGGAGCTGAGAAAAGTAACATCTAAAATACGATTAAGGAGGAAGAAATGAGTATACTGAAGGCTATGAGAATGGATACAATTGATACACCACCCCAGCCTCAGACAGCTAAAATTGAAAAGCATCCCAAGCCTGAGGTTTACTAAATTCCATCTGTTCATATTCTTGACTCAGAGACGAAGTATTTCATAGTCATTTAAATTTTTCTTTTTCATAAGTAAGGAAGAGCTTTTGAACTAGATAAGAGAAATCAAGAGAATCAGAGAAAGAAAGATAAATGGGTGCTATTAAATATCATAAACATCTTCTTCTCTTTGCAATCAAGCCTTATAATTTCCAATTTATTTCGATCCCTCCCAAAGAGGTTCTATAGAAATAGCAATAATACTTGTAGCCCAGTTCCTTTAATTACGCTCCTAAGTATTTCAAGAAACGCAAATCCCTAGACTCTCGCAACCTTAATTCAATTCATGGAAGTGGCCACAAACAGGCCTAAAGAATGAACACAGAATAGAATATTGGAGAGCAGTATGAGACCTCAAATTTACCCAAGTCCATTTCATTATCTTATTAAATTTAAGAATGCCTGGAGAGAGACTGTATGAAAAGGGAAGACAGGACAGACTCTATTGTTAAAAGATGAGCTTAATAAATTACACTAGCTAACAGAGTTAGAAGGCTCAGGCAAGCCTTAGATTAACCCTAAGACTTACAAAATATTGGAGTTGAAGACTAAGCGAACAGGAGAGGCTTACTAATCTCCCTAGTAGAGAAATAGATCCTCTTCATCAGGAAGAGGTGCGACCTAAGATCAGTCCAAGAATAATTTCAACGCAAGGATCGAACAAATGAGGAGGGGCGGGAGCTCAGATGCTGTGAAGAAGCTCAGCTATGGAGGGTAAAGGGGCCATGACTTTATAGAAGACAATCCTCTTTCACTAAATATAGTCACTAACTCTCCTTAAAAGTCTCAACCCTTCTTGGTGACATTCAACTAAAAGGATGGAAGAGGCATTTCGCATCTTCAAGAAGAAGAGGATGAGGCGTCAGATAATTTGGTGCTGACTCCTCAAATGCAACTTCTCTCTTTCAAGTGCGATCAAATCGATGATAGCAAGAACTCTGTACACAGCAATTTCATTAAAATAATATTACACTCTTACTCTATAGTTAAATTTCAGAGTGTCAAGATAAATGGTTTAGGGCATGAGTGATCTGGAACTTTAAAATATAATGAGTGATGACAAGACTGATAAATGCCCTTTCTCTATTAACGAAGGTGCCAGCGAGGCTTACTCAAACAATCAGTATGGAACTTTCTAGCCAAGTATTGTATTATTTTAATAACTATTTATGGTTAAAGCCAACTAACTCAAACTTTATGATTCAGTCTTCGGAGTCTCCTTTCAAGAATCAAACTGAGAGAGTCTCAAAAGCCAATATGAACTCTGACCAAAAGAGCAAATAGATATATTTATAAAGGAGATTGTTTTATTTCTTTAATTAGATCAGCATGCAAGACTCCGATTTTGATACCTTCTAAGAACTTAAGACTTTAAGAACGCCTGCCACAAAAACAAATTTAGGAACATTCAGATAGAATAGCGGGAGTGGCTCCAGAATTTAAAATGGATCATTTTTATTATAAGCATTTTTAAAACTATTTCCTAATTTATTTTTGTTTAGATACACCCAAAATATTTGTGGGTTATAATTTTATAGTTGGATCATTTGGCCTGATGAATTAAACCTTAAACTAAAGAGATATTAAAACAGTTGGTAATATTTTACAAGTAGAAAATGATCTAGATGTTACTGGCGATGAAGTAGTGTATGCCAGTGTAAGGAAATCCGCATAGATGGCTTCCAAGCAATAGTGATCATGATGGAGATATAGTGTGGTAAGATATCAAGAACCAGTATTTATTTTTATTTCTTATTCAATTAAGCTTTAAAATTGCCTTTCGCAAATTAAAATTATCTTTGTAAGCATTCTTACTTGTTTCAGATTTTTATTCGTCTTACTAATTGAAAATAGCAGCAGAGTCTTTAATATGAATGTCACCCTGATCTTGATGATAAACTTGCTCTGATGATATTTAGATCATACTTTTCCTTAAATCGATTTCTATTCTCTCTCCCTCAATAGATTTCCTCTATTTAGATTTGGTCGCAGCCTATCTGCCCTATGAATGATTTCCATCGTCATAGTTCACCTCTTTGATACTGAACTTCAAACTAGAAGCATACTTATCATCCTTCTCTTTCTTCGTTTTGCTAATTACCAGGCCTTCTTAAACTTCATTGCCTTGATGGTAAAAGAGACTTATGATCTTTTCATGTGAGTGACTTCTTTTCCGCTTGAGAGGGGAGTTTGCTGGGGTTGTTAAATCTTCGAACTGGTACCTCTAAGCTTTTTAAATCTCTCTGTTTATCGTGCCTGGATCAACCTTATGAATGTTTTTCCTGGTCTATTTTTCTAAAGCCTCCTTGGCTGCTGGCAATCGTGTCTCCATCCTACTTTCTAAACTCTACTTCGGAGCTTTCTCTTTCTTCTTTTGAGATATGTCCTTTATCTCCGATTAAGAGATATCAATTTGTACTTCATCCTGACTTAAGTCATTTTAGAGATTAGTCGCATCAGTCTCGTCATTTTTCAAAAGCAATAGCTAAAAATATTGGTGACATTTGCTTGTAAGTCGAAAAGCTTTTCTCTTCTGATTTTGGCCATTTCGTCTGGAGTCATCTCAGGGATCATAAATTCCTTAAATGGATCCACTTTTATCCTCAGCAAACTCCTCTACTTAGACCTCTATTCGTCGTCATTTAACAAATGATATAGAATTAAAAATTTTAAACTATTTAGAACTTTGGTCTCGATTTACTCTAGTAGATTAATAAAAAGAGCTAGAGAGCTTTCAGTCAGCTCTTTGAGCAGAAGTTTCTTATTAACTTCTTCTTGAGGGTCTTTAATACTCAAGTGCGAAACTGATTGCTAATTCAGGAAACTGCTGTTTATACTCTAGGAATCGCTCTCAGTCGTTAGGCCAGGGATATTCCTACCTAGGGATTAAGGCACTCCTGAAAGAGCCATCTCGAAAATTCATGCTCAATAAATGATCGCAAAAAATAAATTCTTCCATTTAACTAACCTTGCTTGATATCATGATTTAAATTGACATTATTATAAAACAGTTAATTTGAATTCTAATGATTGAGATAATGGTGATGGTGAGCTAGTTGATTTTGAAGTTAGGAATTTGAATCTCCAATAAAACCATTTTATGTGTGCTTTTCAGTGATGGTTTTGCTGTGCTAGAGCAAAGGGATGATCACCTCTGGCGGAGGAAGTTAATTTTAGGCATTCAAATAAGAAAGAGAGGATCCTTGCATTAGAGTCGTCGAGGAGTGCTATTATTGCTCTTTCTCTCTCATTTGATGATGGTCCTATTAGTGCTTATGATAGATAGGTTAAATTGAACACCAAAAATAGTATTTGATAAATTTAAGGTAAGACTATTGGCTCATAAAAGGAATGGCTTTTATCTAATGGTTCCTCGGAGTCATCCATTTGATTTCAATAAATAGATAATATTTGTGCGATTATAAAAAGTGATGCTTAACATTTTTAGTCTTCTTCTAAATTTGCAGAATGGCTCTCAATTAATCATTGATGAATAGAGTGCCGCTGAAGTGTCTTGGTGAGGTGCCATCGCGATCTTAACCCTAGGAACTAGAAGTTTCATTTTCTATAAAACTTCCTAGTTCCTTTTCTCTCTTTGAACTAAAATCCATTTACTCTTTTCTTCTTCTGGTTATAGAAATACTTTAGAGTTTTCTTAATTAAGGTTCGTTTACTTGCTAACTTGTTTAATTTATTTTAATTAAATCTCGCCTTCCTAAAGCTTATCTTCTCACACATCTCTCATTTATGCCTATCTTATTATATTAATATTAATTTTCTTTTATTGATAAAATGAGGGACCTAAATGTGAGATTTTAATAATAAAATGCATATACTGCTCTTGGAATCTCCTTCCATCCCTGAGAATGATATGAGGGAGGATTTAATCTATAATAATTCAAACTCACCTAATAAAATGTACGCAAGCAAAAAATTGCTTTTAAGCTCGGCAAGTGCCTTTATTTTGAGCTCCTCCACCATCTATCTCCAGACCAGGTCCCACCATACCAGGCAGCAGTCCCAAGATGGCAAAAGTCCTAACTCACTATTCCAAAATGTGAATGGCCCCTCTGAAGCTAGAATGCATTTTGAAGAGAGTAGAGATTAAATTAGTGGACTGATCTTAGCTGAGTAAGACTCCAACGATTAGACTCCTAAAGCAGCAGAGTTCGAAAGCCACTATTAAAATTCACTTAAAAAGAGTGTCAACGCACTCACTCAAGGAAGAACGATGCTCAATTTCTACAATTCAAGCGTTAGCTGCAACTTACTGTCTATGCTTTGTGGCTCGCAGGCTGCTTAAGCTGAAGCATATGAGAGGACCAAGACTTAGACTGAAATCTTTGATAATTTTGGAAAGCTATAGACTATATTTGATGAGAAGAAACTAACAGAGACCCTCCTTCATCCATTTACCACTCTTCCAAGAGACCAAGTTCCAAAGCTTGGAGACAAAGCTGCTTCAAAAGCTGCTGTTGTGAATAATGACAACAAGTACAACAGAGGAACAAATGCTGATGTGCAGAAATACATTTAGCACAACCACTTCAACGGAGCCTTCACAAATATTCCTCACGTGAGCAAGCGCTATAGAGGTGGAGAGGACTCCTACATCTTTTCTGCTAACTTTAGAACAATTTTTTTAATTGAATTAGAGTATTCTTATAACTTATTAGGCGTAGCTGATGGCGTGGGAGGCTGGAACAACAAAGGTGTTGACCCCGGTATTTATTCACGTGAGTTGAGCTCTCAAGTTGTTCAGGTCTTCAAGGAAAAGAGAGAAGGCAACTTCACTTAAATTAGCGACATCGATCTTAAGGAAGTTCTGATTGAGGCAGTGAGAAGAACAGATGCCACTGAAGCTAAAGGCACTACAACTTTTGTTATGGCTTCAATTGACGAGGAAAGAGGAATTCTCAATGGCTTGAATCTTGGAGACTCTGGCTACTTGATCTTTAATTAATTAGCATGTATGCAAACTTAAAGAAGATCGTGAGACCTGATCCCTTTGAGGAAGGCGGTCTCTAGATTTTGTTCAGGTCTAAAGAGCAGCAATATCGCTTCAACTATCCTTACTAGTGCGGCACTAATTATGAGCCTCCCACACATGCAGATCTCTAGCAGCATTCAGTACAGCACAATGATATCGTCGTACTTGCGACAGATGGTGTGCTCGATAATTTAAACTCTCTTAGAAAGCTTTTGAATAGGATTTATAACTTGTATGACAAGGACATCCTGTAGTGCATCAAGCCTGCTCTTCAATAGCAAGAACTGACTTCACAGAAGTAGCTCTTCGATGTAACAGATCCCCAAGAGTTGGCAAACTGTATCGCTGACAAAGCTGAGAATTTGAGCTGGGACAGAACCTACGATAGTCCCTTTGCTAAGAATGCAAGAGAGGCTGGCAAATCTCACAAAATGGGAGGAAAAGATGACGACATAACTGTGGTGGTGGCTCAGATTAAGATGCCAAACTACATTTGACTCGATTTTGAACAAGAAGGAGCAGTTGGAGAGAACTTACTTTGCTTTGATATTTGGAATGAAACTGTTAAAAGCAACTACTCTAAGATATAAAAGATATTAGTCTTTTTAAATGAGCTAGACTTCTAAGATGAGAAAGGGAGTCTACTTTTCTGCAAACGTGTTCACCTCTCAAGCTCCTCTTTATATTTACTTTCTTAAACACTGACATATAGTCCAAATTTATAGAATTAAAAGATTGTGACAAATTCTCAAGATTAAAAATATTTGAGATTAAATCTTTTTACTCATTTTTAATAGGGAAACTAGAAAATTCCACCAGCTAATATAACTTATATCCTAATTTGCCAATTTGAGCAATTAAATAACTCTGCATTACAATTAAATCTCTTCGATAACTCTTTTATTTAAGATCTTAAGTCTTAAATTAACCTAAATCTATTCAAACTACACTAACTGTCTTTATTTTATGACTCAAAGTTACTTAAACACACTCTGTCTATTTTTGATAAGATTGGCAGTGGAAATTGATAAGTGCCCGTCTTAAAATGTAGTCCTGTTGGTCAAGTCTTACTCGAAATTAGTCACATCAAAAGCATCTTCCGACAGCTAAGGGATGTAAGGTGCAGGGTACTGCTTCTGCTAGATAGCTTCAAAATCTAGATCTGCAAAGAAAGGATGGTCCATCACTTCCCTATGCCCATTGTTTCCAAGTTTAATTCAAAAAAGATTTATGGTTGATTTCGATTTGTTTAAAGTCTTGACTCAGGTTCCTTACTTAACAAAGAACTGATGAAGTCTTTGAACTCACTAGAAACCTTAACCTCCTTAGGGAACCTCAATTTCTGTCTCATAATTTTCTTAAACATCAGAGCCTTGTCTTCTTCGAAAAATGGAGGCTAACCATAAACCATTTCGTATGTAAGAGTTCCCAGAGCCCACCAATCCACAGGGAAAGAGTGCCCTCCTTTAGTTAAAATCTCTGGAGCCATATACTCAGGAGTGCCTCTCACTGAGTAAGCTCTCTCCTATTGTTCTAGTTTCTTGGATATTCCGAAATCAACCAGTGAAATATATCCATCCTCATTAACATATTAATTCTAAAAAGCAAATGAGATAAATTCATTAAGAAGGATATTTTCTAGCTTGAGATCTCTGTAGACAATTTGATTATCGTGTAAATAACCTAGAGCGAGTACAAGCTGTGCGCATATGAATTTAGCTACATCTTCACTGAAAGTTCCCAAGTTTAGGAGATGCATAAGCAAGTCTCCTCCTCTCACAAAATTCATAATGAACAGAATCTTTGTCTTTGAATGAAAGGCGTATTACAAATTCACGAAGAAAGGGCTTGTCATCTAAAATTATGCATTAGGAATTGATGATTTCTTTTAAAATTTTAAACTTACTCTAATTAGGAGCTCCTTCTCAAGTTTAGTACTCTCGAATAGGTCTTAATCCAAGACAAGATCTTTGCTGATTGTCTTCATTGCAAATGGCTGCTCATCTTCTCTTCTTTTGATCAGATAGACATTTGATATACTTCCTTTTCCAATCAGATTCATAACTTCGAAATCTCAAAAATAATGATTAGACCTTTTCTATAATTAATTAGAAATCACTAAATGTGATGACTTCATTCCTAGCATTCATCTCTCTTGCGTATATTAGCTTGAAAGAAGTAAGCTCTGACAACAGCGCTTAGTTCTCCTCTTGCATGATCTAAGCCATCAAGCCCTTTGGATTAAAGTTTTCAATGGGAAGATTTTCATTCTCAAGTATTCTCTAGAAAAATACTTATAAGCATTAAATTCTTACTTGTGAATCTTTATAATTTTAAGCAGCAAATAATTTAAATTAGAATTTAAAATCTGGTAGCTACTTGTTCTCTCCGTTTTCTATGTCTTCTTTAGTCGTCTAATAAAGGGGTATTTCAGAGGAGTACAAACTGAAGACAGGTATGTTACTAGTTGACCACCTGAGATATGCAACTTTCAGATAGTGGAATATTTTGTCCCTCCTATTTGCGATTGGTTATTATTTCAGTATCCACAAAAGAAGGATAACAGTTGATAGATATATCTTACTGATTTGAGTAGAGGCGCCAATCTTAGCTGAAGAGAGGGTGTATCACAAACTCCTAACTATTTGTAGAAGACTTGGTTAGAGCTCTTATGTCTTGATGAAACAAGCTTCTTCTCAAAATCAGGTGCTGATTATAATTTCACATTTGCAAAATGCAAATCTTAGTAATAGTATTATGTTTTGATTGAACTCATTCTTTCTGAGGAGATGAAGACTCTCATTGGTGATGACAAGGATTCTTTTCTAATTCAAATCTCCATTCCTAGTGCTTTTTTACTGAACCTCCATACTTAGGTATATGTCTTGGCCTCTCTTGTTAGTAATTTATTTTGGGTTTAAAAATTTTCCAAAAACAAATTTTAATTAAAAAATTAATTTTATATATTTTTATTATAATAATTTTAAGCAAGGTTGAGCTCATCAGCAGCTTCAAGAGTTTAAGCATACAAGCCTCCTGAAATCTATCTGCTCATTTTAAGATTTAATTCTAGTATTTTTTAATTTCCTATAATGTTTAGATTCTATATTAAATTTCATCTTATGTTTGAAATTTATAGTGGTGGTTAATATGTATTTCAATCCATTTTGAATTGCTTTATTATGCTGAGCATCTTTTTATCGTACATGCTGATGCTGATTGTGATGACATTCAATGGAGGAGTGTTCATAGTGACAGTGGCAGGCTTAACTACTGGCTATTTCATTTTCGGCTTCATTCGCAAGTCCAAATACACTCGCATCTACAACCCAGAGGGAGACAAGTGCTGTGCATTTATAATATTGTACAATGTTGAATTTAAATATTAAACGTCTTTTTATTAATTTAAATTAGAAATGGAATTTGATAAATACGCATTAACTGTATTGTACATGTCCTAGCATGATTCATTCTCTTTTTAGGCATATGATACCCATCTTTTCCAAAATCAGTCTCAGCTTTCCTTCTTCTCCAGCAGCACCCGGGAAACCCAAATTCCAAGTCTAAGCCCTTGAAAAAGTGGGAGTTTGGAAAATTAATTCCGGGACTACAATATTTCCCTTTAAAATTATTGCAAGGGAATTTTAAAAAATAAGCACTCTTAGTGTGAATCATCTAATGTTTATCAACAAATAATATCCAAAGTGTTAAATAATTTAGGGATTTAATACTTAAAACCATATAACTTAAAAAAGATAATGTATAATAAAAGGATGAAAAGTGGATAAGATTTAAAGGTTTTATTTAAATAAAGCATAGATAAATAGAGTAGCATTATCAATCTAAGATCAAAATATGAAATAGACAATTCAATAATTTATATGAATGAAAGATTTGAGAATAGGTGTTAAGCGGCGTCACGTGATTACTTGATGCTCGCTTTTAGGGAGAATAGAGTGGTCTCTTCGTCGTTGAGTTTCTATATTTGTTGTTATTAGAGAATTTCTTTCACACTAAGTATTCCATTGCCTGCCGCCTTTGTTATTGTATACATCTATCATAATATCTCACTCCTACCTCCCTCTCTGGTGGACTCACTGATAATTATTGGAAGAGGAGTAGTAGTGGCCTCCTCTGCTCCCTTCGTGATAGGAGGATGAGTGGTTGGCTCTCGCTCCGTAGTATGAACTAGTGTTTCTGGAGGAGTGAGTGTGGCCCTGTCCTTGTGCGTAGCTGCTCCCATGATTGCTGTAGCTTCCTTCGTAGTAAGACCTTCCTTGTGCAAATAATATTGCTGAATAATTATTCAAAGCTTTATTCAAATATTATTATGCACTTGATTTGGAGCTGCTAGGGTACTGCGCCTGAGATGAATAGCTGCCACTAGCGCTTTTCTTATAACTGCTGCTGCTTACTCCTTGATAGCCTGAAGGGCCTGAAGGGGCTCTATAGTTTCCTGAGAATGAGTTAGAGTGGCCCTGTCCGTGAGAGTACCCACTCTTCTGCCCGTAGGCATTTTAAGATAAAATTAATGAAAGAGCAATCCTTGAATTTTGAGAAGAGAGGGGCTGTTATCTGGAATATCCCTGAGCGTGCATGGTCACTTATCTCACAGTATAGCATAAATTAATTATAAAATCTGAAATTTTAATGAAAAGAGATAGAGAAGTAATTATAATTTTTACTTAGTCAAAAAGTAAATCTATCTTTCTTAAACAATTTAGCAGAGCAGCTTGCTTATATAAAGCAGCTTGATATTTAGTTTTTTGCTAGTAAATTTAATTCAAATTTTATTTGGGAATATTGTGGTAACTACTAGATGAGACAGGTTATTGAGATTCTCTGAGAGTGCCGCTTCCATGGTGACTGCTTGGCAGTTGACTTAAGTGTTGGTGATGGTACTCCTATGACAATTTAAAAATGATTTCTATCCTGTCATCAATTTTAAGACTCAAGAGGCTGGTGATGAGGGTGTGGTCCGTTGTGGACAGTAGCCCTCTTTTGCTTTCTAGAGAGCCTGGCCAGACTTTTATCAAGATCTCCTCTCTTCTTGAGAATAGCGTACCTGTCTTTAATCTTTTTGATCTCCTCTTCGGGGACTTGCTTAGAGTCTAAAACCAAAGGCTTTATTTACTCTTCCGTCTTTTTCATAATATTCTTGTCGAAGTGGTGCTGCACGAGTTCGTCTTTGCCCTAAATGTTAGCGAAAGCTAATTTGCAAATCTTGCCGCTCTTGCAGTCGTGAGTGAAGTTCGACCACTCGATACTCTGAAACTGGAGGAAAAAGTCTAGAATATAGATGGGATGGGTGAAGTTTATAAAGGCGTAGCCTACATTGCACTAAGTCTATAAGAGGAGTTAAGAAAAGAGAGTGAGGGCTTACTTTGAGATCCATGGGGAGATAGAAATAGTCATACTTGCTGTGATTACTAGAGTTTATCATATCGAGCAGAGTGAGCTGCTTGAACTTGTTGGGAATATTTCTCACCATAATGGTGGTTCTTGGTTCCTCTCCATTTAAAATTTTGTAGATATCAACCTCGTTGCTCACTCGCTCATCAGTGTTGCTGCTTGCAAAGGAAGAAGAGGGCTAGAAATCGGGACCCCTTTGGTTTATCCCAGAGTTTTGGTAAGAGTTCTGGGAGATCGATTAAGAGGACTTAGATTCTTCAACATTTTGAGACCTGGCACTAAGCTGAGGTGCATCTAACTGCTTATCATCTAATAAAAAATTCAGTGTGATGAGACGGAGAACAGTGCAATAGATCTCTTATTTGAAGCTGGGATGAAAATTACTTTTACAGAGCTTGCATATTCTTGAGATCTGGTGTGGAGGATTGAGGAGCTCCGGCTGAGGATGATGACGCCACCTACACCTCTTGACTATTAGACTGCTTCTTGAACTCTTAGGCCATCATTCTAGAGTGATTCTGAAGCTATTACTCCTAGAGCATTTGTAAGTCTAGCCTCTGAAGATGATTGGGAGGTACAATCTAGCCAGGATGGAGCATATGCTACTAGAGTGGCATCTAACCTCCCTGATTATAAGGCCATTAGTTCTGAGCCTAATACTGCATATTTCTAGCAAGCTAGTGATAAGATGGGTCACTAGGAGAGACTAAGATGTGAGGCTGATGTGAGATTGGATTGATAACATATCCAGAGGGTTGGCCTGTTGCTGGGTCCACTTAGACCAAAGTCTAATTGGCAGGAGGGAGCAAAACTGATGTGAATGGAGAGGATTGGACGGAGGCCAAGTATTACTGCTAGGGGTTATTGGGATTGGAGTGCCTCTGACTCATTATTGGAGCTAGCTGATGTCCATATTAAATAGGGTACTGAGACATCATTTGCATATCATTGCCGGGTCTGAACTAGACATTGAAGCTGTTAGGCACATTCGCATGAGCTGAGTGAAAAGAGCTCGAGTTCTCTGATGACTGGTGGGTCGGTTATCTGTAATGAAACGCCTGGAAAGCGTCAGAAGATTGGTTGAAAGAGTAGGAGTTCTAATGCCCTGATAAATTGTAGTGAATAGTGTCCTCATCTGAGATACCAGTGGTGATCTAATCTAGTGGTGTAAAAGCTCTATGATTCTTGGGGATAAGATCACCTTCAACAGTGAAGGCCATGGGAGGTTTATCCACCAAACTTTGAGCCATCATCTAAGTCTTACCCACGAAGAAAGGCTAGGGCTGCATGAAGATTTACTGTTGTTGATTCAAAGCTGCAAACTACTCCTCTTCTTTGAAGTACACTACCTCAGGGACGTCCAGTTCCTCCTCGTCTTCGTCAAAACTATGCTCCAAGAAATGCTTTCTCTCTCTTTCAACATCGTTTAGAATGATTTGATCTATGCTGCTGTCGTTTTTATCGCCTCCGCTGTTGCTAGAGCCATTGTTATCGCTATCATCCTTCTCTTGGATACTTTCAAGTTGGCGAGATACTTTCACTTTTGAAAGATCAGGAACCTGAATCTAAGTGAGAGTATGGTTTACGGTGTTTAGAGTGGTCATAGCCTCTTAATATGTTTCAAGATTTATTATAATATCACTATAGGATTTAGAGGTTAATAAACTGTTGAGAAGTGATTATTAAACTAGAAAAAGGCCAGAGAGGGTGGCAGAATCGAATCTTTTATAAAACTTAAAAAAGAGGGTGGGGGCTTGTTGAATTTCGGAATTCCCGACCACCTTTAAGAAACTTACTCTTTTTTGAAGGACTCCTTGACTATGTTCAAATTGAGAGCGCTAAGCTTCGGCTTGATAAACTTGAAGAAGTTATCTCTACTCAGACCGTGAATCTTTATCTATCTACCTTCATTCTACCATTCTCTTTGAAGTTTCTAGGAAGATTGTTGCTTTGAGGGCTACCTTTGAGCTACTGGATAGGATCCTAACTGCTAAGTGTACTAAGTTCCCAGATTATGAGAAGAGTTGGACATCCCACCGTACTCCTGCTAATGCAGCTTCTCGAATAGCAAAGCTAAATAATTGAATTGACTCTATAAGATATGAAAGCATCTATTTGTTACTGAGAGTCAGATTGATTGTAAGCACCAGAAGCGATCATGTCATGCGGAAGCAGAGGTTAGTTTGAGCCTCCTGCCATAAGGTTTGTGAATTAGGGCTAATGTACCATAAAAGCTCCCTCAGTGCCCATAGGAAGCCCCCTCATTTGAGAGTTTGAATTTCCCTCTCCCTTTTACCCGTAATGAGGCTGAAAAATTGATGAAAATGAAGAGTCTTCGTTCAGATTAGAAGCTACAGGAGTTTTATCAGATATCTTAGAATAAAAAAACAACACATATACCTTCTTTTTTAAATTTTAATAAGAAGCTGACACATTGACCCCTCCTTGGAAATTTTTATAATGAAGTTTAACAAAGAATATAAATTAGAGCTAAGGAGATCGGCTGAGAAGACTCCTCCAAAGTCCCTACTGAAGAGAGAATGGTTTTCCTCTTCGTCTTCCTCCTCTGTGACCTTGTGAGGAGTATCTTGCTGAGACTCGGGCTAAGCCGGGACGTTTGAGGCTTGAGAAATGTAAGAAGCTCGTTGCGAGTATGGTGATGCGAAGCCCATATCCTACTACTTAGTCTGTCCAAAGGCGGAAATAATTTTAATTGGAGAGCATTTAAGGCATCTGAAAAGTGAATTTGCTGATGTGCTCTTGATCCCAGATCTTTCCTTGAGCCACCAGATGCCTCCTGGTTCGTGTTTTCTGGTCTATTGTTTAAATTTTCATCTACAGTAATCGGCATTATAACACTTTAGGAATTACTTTTCAACGCCTCACATAACATTTAAGTAAAATTACAATTAAGTATGAGTGATAGATGAATTTGGATAACTGCTGTTGGTGGAAGAGCTGGTTCTTTGTTTGATCCATCTATTGTTTATTTCCC
This sequence comes from Tetmemena sp. SeJ-2015, assembly GCA_027382625.1. Lineage (NCBI taxonomy): Eukaryota > Ciliophora > Spirotrichea > Sporadotrichida > Oxytrichidae > Tetmemena > Tetmemena sp. SeJ-2015. The sequence goes on from JAJKFJ010022587.1 coordinate 48,973, forward strand.
AATGGAAATATATTAATATTAATATAATTACTCTAAACTCTTAACACTCTCTCCCATCTCTCTGAAAAACCCTACTCTAAAACTGATTTTCTATTGACCCTTATCCCGTCTTCATACTTAAAGTAATAGAATCAGGCTATTTTAAAATAGTAGCATTTAATGGTTTCTTGTAAGATTGCAAATAACCAAAATCAAAAGAATTATTATAACAAACCGGAAAATGGGTGGGACAGAAGTTTTATAGAGAAACAACCTTGAACAATTATATCTACTACAATAAATTACCTTCCATAAGCTGCTTATTCATTTGATTTTACTTTAATTCTTCCTACTATAAATTAGTCCCAAAGAATTTTATCATCTATAGAAATGTAAGAATACTATGTTGATTTGTTGCTCTCAGATTAATTTTTATCTTATAGAGAATACTAATTGGTATGAATTTCCTTGAAAGTGTGAAAATAGAATATTATAAATAATAGCAAGTTTTAATGATCTTAAGATCTATTTTTGAATTATGTGTGTGAGGGGTAGGTATTTTAATAAAACTGCTATCTGCTTCACAATTACGAAATAAATAGAAGACAGAAAAAGAGCTTATAATAAAGTCTTGCCTCTCATCATCACTCTCAGCTTTCATTTGTTTATATTTCATAGTTGATAAGTTAGTTTCAGATAGCCTTTTAGAAAGGCGATAGCGATCTGTTAGTGCTCCCTCCTCCCTGAGAGGTCTTTTCATTCTTGTGCTACTGTATCAGAAAATTCTTAATGTTTGGATGCTGCATCAGCATCTGCTATTGCTGCTATTATGTCTACTGCGATTATTGCTGAGATTTCCTACCAACTTATTGCTGTTGGAGATGGAGTGCTGCCAACTGCTCTTGAGTCAAAATTCTCGAATGAGATTTATAATAATAATAATTAAGGGAATTAAAGGGCCCCCGGCTTAAATAAGATAGGCCGTGACGTCAATGATATTGCTGTGACGCACTTATCTGACGCACACAAACCTTCCAGCCGAATTAGGGACATTAAACACCTGGCACCCCCGCCACCTCACACTCTGAGCGAAGCCCCGGCTTCTGCAGACCATCCAAAAAAAACCTAAAAGGAGGAAAAAAAATCCGGAAGTTCGACCGGGAAACAAGTTGCTGCTTCCCGATAGCGTCTGCTTACGCCTGTCCAACTGCATGACTGATGTTTGCCCATAGATCTCGTCCCTCCCCGCCTAAAAGGGATTAGGAAGGTGAGTGGGACCCACTCACCTTTGATTATCTTCTTCCAGTGAGCAGCTCACACCTTCCCCAGGGCTTTCGTGCTGCCATTATTCCCTGCCTCTTTTAAGCATCACCCACCAGCAATGGATTACCAAACCAGAAAGCCTTCAGGGAAAGGGCGACCGGTGCCTAGTGCCGGTCGTGTGCGTCCTGAATTTTAACTTTCTAATTTAATAATTTGAATGAGATTTATAAAAAGTATGACAAAGAAAGAAAGCTGTGTTATCTAAAAAATATATTAGAGATTGCTGTTGCTATTGATTGAAATGGATTTGCGCTTGACTAATGATCATTTAAGCAAGGCTTGTGTCATCTGGATCCATCAAATTCGAAGAGTGTTGTGGAACGGGAGAGTGACTGCTACCCTTCTGCTGCTAGTAGGATATCTGATTGTTCAAAGACGCATCGAAATATTAATTATTCTTATTTGACTGTTAGAGATTCGAGAAATAAAAATTATTATCAACATACTTCACTTCAAATATGAGAGATTTTATCTAAGATTTCCATCGCTCTTCTTATGATGCTTGTTGCCAGTAATTAAATTTTATTGCATCTGAGCCTTTAAGTCTATGATCTTATTTCCAAAGCCCTGGGAATGGTCTCTGCTGTTTTGCTTTTGGGAAATGTTCACAACCTTCTAATGAGAATGATTTGAATGGTCTCCAAAGCTTTCTAATAGCATAGTTTAAGACTAAAAAATTAAAGTAAAACTCAATTTCAAAATGCTAATGAAGACTCGTCATCGGTTTGGTTCATGTCTTGAGCGACTCCGCCTCCACGGATATTACTCTTATTTATGCTCTTAGAGCTGATGTCACTAAAGCGCGAGGCCATCGTTATCTTTTCTTCTATGATATTTCCACTTGACTTTGAAAAGGTTTCGTTCAAGAATCCAGTACCTTACCCTGCGCTTTCACCCTCATCGTCGTCTTCACTCATTATATCGCTAGAATAGCAGTGAAGAGCCTTCATGAAAGATGGAACTGGATCTCCCTCTTGATCTCTCATATTAGTTGAGGGCTTAGTGCTGTTATCGGAGGTCCTCACGATCTAATTTTGCCCATTCAGTCGAGAGTTATTACTGCTCGTCATCCTAAAAGTCTGAGCGTTACTTCTTGAATCGTGCATGTAGCTCTTCATCGTTTGCTAATACGCCTAGCTCTCGAGTAGTTTATTCTGAAGTTTCTCTACTTTCTTTTCTGCTCTTAATCTTTGCAGGGCCTCTCTCTCATATTAGTCTCTGAGGTCTTTTTCCTTCTGTTGATGATGAAGGAGCTTCAATTCTAACTCTTCAATAAGCTACTGTCTGCTAGAATCTCCGCTGGCCATGGCACTTGCAGAAGGTGTTTCTTCATCTCCACTCGACTGAGATGCAATTCCGTTTACAGTTTTTAAAAGGAGTGTTGGATCCTTAACTTTAGTCTTGATAAGGGGCCAAAGTTGCTTGAAAATGGCACTCAGGTTTTGAGATTCTTTCTTGGTCTCCTGTAATTTCTAATAGAACAGTTTTTCGCTATCTCTCAGCAAGCCCAATAGTTTCTTATTCTCAGATTTTAAGGACTTTATCTTCTCTGTGTATAAATAAAGCTTATGAAAAAAATGAAAATGTAATTAAAGATAGACAAATGTATTTCCTTTCTCTTTCTTTGAAACTGAGCCCACCATCGGATCCAATCGTTGCATTCATATTCTAAGCATTAGCTAGATTTACTTGAGAGATATTGTTTGAATGGTTTTAAGATGTAATCTACTAAGACTTGCTAACTAAATTAGCGAACTAGGAAGAGGAGGAATTATTTCTATGGCCCTAGTTACGAGATACATTTTAAGTTTGATTGGGATAGAAATTTTGAGCTGTTTGCGAAACCCCTCCTATGATAGATGTATTCTGAGAATTCTGGATATTTGAGTGTCTAACAGGGGATATGCTTGAATTGTTGTGTGATGGATTTTTTGTAAATAGGATATTTCCCTGATTCCTCTCCATGGATACATCATTCGCATAGCTAGTATTGGTAGTATCTTTGATCAAGGGACTTCTAGCTTGGGTGGTTTGGATATGCTATTGCTGTTGTAACTGCATCTGCTATGCGATTGCCGCGAAAGAAGATGCGTTTAAATTTTGATGTGCATTCAACTACTATTGGGTCTTCTATGAAGAAACAGGCTACGAATTTGACTATCCTCCATTTCCACCGTTCGAGAGTTGAGTCACGAGGAATACTTACTGGCTCAAAGAGGGTTGATGTGAGGCGGATTTCTCATTTACCATCATGCTCTGGGATCCGTTAAAATTCGCAGCAGCTCCTAGCAAAGACAGAGCGCCTTAACCCATTCCGGTGGTTGGACGCTCCGGAGTCCACTGCTAATTATGATTATTGTGATTGTAATTGATTGGAGCATTCTGAGTTCCAGAGGCTTGTCCCTTTATATTGTTATTAGCGGATCTACTGCTCAAAGCTCCTTCTGCAAAATTTTAAAGATGCGCAGTTTAGCCTATAGGATAGGGAGATTTTTAGTTTGGGTTATTGATTGAGGAGTTTGAACCACGATGAGTCGAGCTTTTTTTCATTTTTAACTGTTAATACGGTCGATTCCCTTAAGAGATTAATTTATATTTTTATATCTAAATTCTCTAATGCCTACTCTAGCACAAAATCAATTCTTCAATTTGTATAAAAATGATTAAATGGCTATCATTAGGACAACCAATAGGCAATAATTAATTATCAGAATGAGCTCGTATGAAATTATGAAATCAACTCATTTACATTGCACCACAAAGAATTTCCAAGCCTTAGCTCAATCCCAAAACTATCTGCTCTTTCTCTTTCAAATAGACCAAAGTTTTATCAAAATGGCTTTTGAAGACTTCCTCTATCAAAATCAGGTGCTCTCTATCTCTCAGAAGAATAGATTTCATAGAGTTCAAGAAATCCAAATGCCTTTAGATTTTCAAAAGCCGAGTGAAGAGCAGTTTCTAAAGCTCCTCCTCTATTTTACTGCCACCTTTTTGGCTTTGATCTAGAAGTTAGTTTAAAGATTTCAAGTTTATTCTTTCATAAGAAGAAGGAATCTGGTTCTTCACATAAGATTGCTTGTTGAAAGCGGGTAATGCTACAAGCTTCGAGCAGTCTTTGTTTGAAGGGGAAGAATTCAGAGCTGAAATCTCAAAGCAACCAGCATCTCCTTGAGCTGCTCTTGAAACTTAGGTGTCCTGAGTATTTTTATCTGAGTCAAAAAGATCCTCTTGCTCAACAATACTAACCTTTCTCTAAGCATCAAGGCCCTCTGTTTTACTTTCAAGAAAAGCAAAATCAGTGGGACCCTCAAAGTTTAAAGGAGGATGATTGAAATGTGTTTAAGCCTGCATGATCATTAGCTCATTCTCATGGCTTATCTCCTTTGTCTAAAGCCGCTAGTTCAATTCAATTTCAAAGCGACTTTGTTAGAATTAGGATACACCCTTCGCAGAAATATCTTGGGATTAAAACTCCTAAAAACCCTCAAATGAATTGATCTCCAAGGATTAGACCCCACTCACCAGCATACCATCCTCCTCACTCATCATGTTCAAAGAATTGGCTGATATGAAAGAACTTCTTCCAAACCTTGCTTGAGAGAGCCTTTGAAAGAATTGAGTAAGCTTGGACTCATCAGACAGAATTTCCCTCATGAACTTCTCTTCATAGTCATCTTGTTGATCATTGAGAGATTACTCATTCCTCCCTACTCCCGCTTCATCACTCATGAGATTCTGAGAAAAAGAAGCCATCTCCACTCCATTATCAGAAAGTTGAGTATCATGATAACTCTGCAGTAAGCTCTGGAGTCTCTTCTCCAGGTCTTGAGAACTTTCCTAGCTTAGGATAGTTCTCATACTGTAAACGAACTGCTCTTTGGACATCTCAAAAGGATTGGATTAGGTCTACTCAGAAATCTAGAGTGTGTGATGGCCGGTTCTCTAGGTTTGCAACTTTGCAGCTTCAGCTTAGGTCTTTTAATTTAAATTGAAATGCATTTAATTCTCCTTTCTTTTAGAAAAGTTTCTCAATCTCCTCGGCAAGGCCTTTCTAGATCCCATTTTGGAGCAAGTATGTTGAGTCTTGGGTGAGAGTGGAGTTTGAGTTCGTCTAAGTTCTTAAAGTTATGATAAGAATTAATGAAAGTGAAAAGGGCTGAATGCAAGAGCTCAAGTTGAGTATCACTCATAATTGACTCGGACTGTCGGTGCTTTTAGTTGAAGGCAAAAGTCTCAATATCCTGACTGCTTCTGCTCTCAAGACAAATATCCACCTAATAGTATAGGATCGTTGTTAATTGCGTAAATGGAATAAGCGAAATAAAGGAAGACTTACCCGAAATATTTTGGCTGAATGGTGGTAGTAGTAGTAGTGTAGTAGTAGTATAGTAGTAGTAGTAATAGTATAGTAGTAGTAGAGCGATTCAGCCAAATTATTAATCTCGACCACTGGCCACCACGATCGTATCTTTGATTAATTAACCGCCCACCCTTCTTAAATAATTAACGATCACTTTTCAATTTAAAGATGCTGGCCACCACCTAGCCACGCCTACCACTGCGAGCTCTCTCGTATGTCTTGAATCCAATTAGCCACGCTGACCTCCGCCAGCTCCGCAACGATCTAAAGAGCTAGGAATGTAAATAGTCTGAGCAGTAGACTCAGTCGACTCAGTCGAGTGGAACTCTTGCCTCTGAGAATAACGACATTAGCGAACTAAAGGATGATTAACGTCCAGGCACGGTCATCTCTTTGAACTCCGTAGCCCAGCTATCGGTCAACCGCTACCACTCTACCCTCGTCTTGGATGACACGGACCCTTTCAGCAAGCATGAGATTATAGTTCACGGACCCACACATGCTCAACGGTAACGCCAGCAGCTCATCACAGGGCTCCCTGAAGTACTTGAAGTGCACAGCAAGAGTGCAGCAGCTAATCAGCAAAGTTCAACTCTCAGAGAATGCGTGAATGCTGTACAGGGCCCTCCTTGTAAGGAAATTCCCCCTTGGGAAATTGTAGGAAAAAAACAGGGCCGCCCCTTTTGTTAGAACATTTCCTCCCTACCGGGCACGCTTCCAGCTAAATCGCACCCCCGGGCTTCAGATTTTCGAAATTAGGGTGCTCGCAGTCCAATCCTGATAGGACCGCAACCAAGAGTACAAGCTCGGCTCAACACTCGAGGCTTCCAAGGAATGATCTAGTAGAACTTGAGGGCTGCTCTCCGACTTGAGGAGTCGCAAAAGATTCGAGTGGATGGAGTGAGCCGCAACAAGAGAATACGAGGGCTCCTTGAGAAGGTGAAATAAACATGCAGGGAGGGATGGAAGAAGTCGAAAGATAAGCGACAAGTTTTGGAGAAAGGCACGCTTCTCCACTCACATCAATAGCATCGCCATCCCAGTTCATAACAAATACCGTTGCTGAAGTCGAGTCCAGAGCAGCAGTAAGTGTCCCAAGCACCGCCGTCTTCATCCGGGCTTTAAACTATGGCGCTCCTTGACCGCCTCTATGAAATCGATATAGAGATTGATGAGGTGTAAGAGGAGGAGGTAGCCCATGCTTCTAAAATCAACATCACTGAACGAATGCTTAATGAGCGCGAAATCCAGGCAGTCTGCTTCGCCTTCGACGATGCCCTCTTGATTCACAAACGGGCCAAGCAGCACAAGGTTAAGCTCAAGAAGACTCTTCAGACAATGCACTCTAAGTCCAACATCACACCCCCACCCCTTCACTCAGAACTCAAAGACTTCAGCTTTGATTTAAAGAAGATCTGCAAGAAGATAAGCAACCAGAGGAACTACCTTTTATGACTGGTGGCACAGAGTGCCTCTGCTCGCACACCGCATTCCTTGCGAGGCTAAGCCTTTATATTTGAAGGATCTTTCGGTGGATACTCTATTACTGGCATTCCAAGAAAGTAACGGCAGGTCACCATCAAGTACCTCGATTGGGTGAAGCATGAGGAGGAGCAAGAGATGAGTTAGAGAGTCGAGAAGAACTTGTGCGAGCTGTTTAAGTTGGTGAAAGGGGCAGACTAAATATTAGGCGCCTACTAGGATCTAAATAGGTCACTGGCAAAAGCTGCTACACGCAAGGTAACTCAAATCGAGTGTGCCGTGTTTGGATGAAGGCGTCTTCTTCCTTAGGTAAAAGACATAAAGCGCAGGGAATGCAAATATTTCTATAAATGGAAGTGCCGCCGGTAGCACAGATTATTGAATCCATGCTATCAAGGAAGCGAGAACAATGACTGGGAGAAGCAGTCAATGCAGTAACGAATACTTATCAAGTCAACTCAGTTAGACTTGGAATTTATGCTGGAAGCTAGCAGGTTCATCCTCGTTAATTATGATGAGGTTCCACAGTACGTGGAAGCGCCTGAGGTGGAGATGGAAATATATAAAGTCAAGGCGCTCAAGAAGATTATGCACAATACTGAAGATCAGCGAAGGTGGCTGCACAAGCTGGAGGAGTCGTGCTACATAGCGAAGAAAGGTTCGAGTTATAAGCTATACTTATAGCGCGGTGCAGATGTGAAGATTTTACGGGATGAAGAGTATCGGAACTGGCCAATCTTATAAACTAGCTATGAATATTAGCTCCGCCTGGCCTAGGCTACATAAGGGTCCACCCTTTCACTCAATGTAATTAATTATTTTAAACCATAGCTTTAGCAGGTGGACGACGATGGCATAATCAACGACAGACAACAGCAGACAGAAGGAGCAACTCCTGAGATCCCTCCAGGCAGACGGCAAGAGGGGCCAGGAACTGCTCAAGGAATTCATGGAGGTCTTGCTCGAGGAGCAGAAACAGGAGGAGGAGATGAGGGAGGTGACGGAGCTGCAAGCGAAGACGATGGCAGCTATTACAACCCTTACGATGCGCGCTGCATAAAGAGGCGCCAGGAGAAGCGAGCTGCAAAGGAGGCTCGATGAGCACTTATCGAGAAGAACCGTCGTGACATAAGAGATGGCTAATTCGGTTGGCTCTGGCAGCGTATCTTCTAAAGATCAGAGCAATTCGCAGCACTGCGACAGGAAGCAGCTGCAGGTGTATAGACAGAGCAAAGCGCAGGAGAGCAAATGGGTTTTTAAGAAGATGATGATAGGGGAGCTTTCGCTTCTTGGAATGCCTGGTTAACTGGGACTCCATTTGAGAGCCACCAATGTGGAAGTAATTATTTATTTAATTAAGAATGATACCTAATACACGATGATCTTATACTATAAGATAAGTCAACTTGAGTACTTGACCTCTCGTCGTGAGGATTCAAACTAGAAGAGCAGTTCTCAAAGGATGATGATGGATGATTCGCATGAGCTCTCAAAGTTGAGAAGGAAAAGGGTGAAGTGCTTTTCTTCAAGTCTTTTTTAGCAGATGCAAACAAAAAAGTAGTAGGTCTTGGAAGAGAACTGAAATTTGTAGTCTGAGGATTAGAAATCATCTTTTAGGCTTCAACTTAGTTCATTAAATCAATAAGACTCAAAATATAAAAATAACTGATTTCAAGGAATAAAGATTAGAGTCAAATACTGCTGAAGTGGTCTGTAAACTTTGTGCTTCAAATTTCTTTTGAAGGCCATCTTACTTTTAAGAGGCCTGATGAAAGTCTTCTGGTTGCTTTTTAAAAATGGTGTATTCAAATATATCATTTTTTAAATGCTTCTTGTTTGCTTGGTCCATTACATCTTAAGTGTAGGTCTCAGTGATAGTGAGGCTCCTCAAAGATACTTTACTATCTAGGATAATCGATTCAGGCTCCTCGCAAAATTACTCATCTTTCAGATGCTGATCCAAATTCACAAAGCTTCGCATTTGATTTTTCAAAATGTCTGAGCAGGAGTTTCTACTTGTCTAGAAGGAAAAGTTTTGTCGTTAGTTGCTGTTCATAGATCTTGAGTTTAAGATTTTACTTTTGCTAATTAATAATTTCTATCACCTTATCCTCTCCAATAAATATCTCTTGCGAGAAGTATTCATTTGTAAATACAACTTGTAAATCCATTGAACTAAATTCTATTATTTTTATTTTATTATTTTCCAATCAGCTACTTACTGATCCCTTAATCTTCAAGAGTGCTGCTTTTTATAGTTAGTGATTTGTTTGATTAAATATCAGTAGCTTTTATAAACCCCATTAGGGTTTATAATTTGCGATTGAATATATTATCCGCTTAAAAGTGGAGATTGAAATTATTCCAAGGTAGATAGCAGTTTCATAAATGATTAAGATTAATGAAATCGTAGCTTTAATTGAGTATTTAAGCTCGTGATTGAAAATTGATAATAGTATTAAATCACACACACACATAATCACACACATAATCACACACACACATCACACGCTTACATATTCATCACATCTCCACCAAAAGCCTAATATTGTAAAGATGGGAAACGTAGTATGCTGTACACACTCCGATAGCGCCGCTCTATTGGCACCTAATGGACACAAGTTCTCCAAGACTGACTTCCTCAGAGTCAAGACCTCAAACATCAGAGATGACTATACCTTCGACAGACAGCAACAATAAATCAAAGACTAGAATTTTTATAGCTTGGACTTGGTTCATATGGAGAGGTGAGACTGGGAAAGAACAAGAGGACTGGAGTCAACGTGGCCATAAAGAAGATTCCAATTAAGCTCGATGACTAAGAGTTGGTGGATATGACTCTCAAAGAAGTCAATATCCTCATCCAGTGTGTAAGTCTTAATCGTATAAAAATAACTGCATTTAGATAATAATCTTCATCAATTTTTTTATTTACAATTCGTAGAGTTGCTAATAGTTGAATAGGATCATCCAAACATCATTAGGATTTACGATGTTTACAAGGAACCAAGAGTTATCTACATCGTCCAAGAGTAAGTACCACAAATAATTTAATAAAATGTCAGTGTTCATCATAAATATTTTAGAATAATCGAGGTTACATAACTTTGATTTGACTATTTTAACTAAGAACTGCGATATATTTTATTTCAAAAGATATTTATTCCGCCCGATCTTCAACCAGAATAAGTTCCTCGGGCTATTTTACCTACTGGTACTCTAATACTCACCTATATAAGCATGAGTCACTACTGAGTTCTTCTAACTTTCTCATTAATGATAAAGTTTTATGCATTAATAAATATATGCCCTATCTGCGAGTTAAGGTTACATTTATTCATCAAACTACATTACATAATAGAAGCCATTTTCATAAATCACCGTTTATAAAATTCGCAATTTATCAATAAAATAAATCTCAAGTCCTTCATTCCATATAAGAAGTGTGATTTCACACATTTTCTCTCTTTGCAAAAAATTATACCACTTTGTTTAAAACTATCTCACTATTATTCTTATCTCATTGTTTCTCTCTGCACGAAAACACATTGGGATAAAAATAAATTTCGAAGCATCTTTGTAACAAATTTTACAGGTTCATCGATGGGTGCACTCCCATAACTACCCTTTTCAAGAAGGAGGTTCAGTTTGAAGAAGGACATCGTGCTCTTGTGGTGGAGCAAACCCTCAGAGCACTCAACTATCTCCATCTCAACAAACTCGTGCACAGAGATCTCAAGACTGAAAACGTGGTCTTCGCACCTAACAAGTATGGCTCTGACTTTGATGCACTTGAGTTATTAAAAACGTCAAAGAGATCATTATAAGTAAGTGTGTGTGCACATATAAGTGCTTGAGTTTATCTTTTGTGTTTATGTTGAGCTGAAAGTGATTGATTTTGGATTTGCAAATGCTAACGCGAACAACACACTAACTGACTTTGTGGGAACTCCCTACTACTTGGCTCCTGAGATCATCAACAGAGAGAAGTATGGTAGCGGCGTCGACATTTGGAGTTTGGGAGTAATGGCCTACCTCTTAATTGAGTATTGTAAGTAATTGAAATGCCTGATCTCAGTTATATATTAATGAGTTAATTGATGGGGAGTACCCTTTCGATGCTAAAAACTAGGATGAGTTATTCGAATTGATCTCCTCTAAAGCTGCACTTCCCTTCAATAGCCCAAATTGGCAGCTCGTGACCAAAGAATGCAAAAACTTCATCAATGACTGCCTAAACTACGATCAGAAGATTCACTCATAACACTTATGATTGCATATTCTTTCTTGTATCAGAAGAAACGACCTCTTCTTAATATATTGTTATGTCGATATTTAAACCTACTGCACAGAAATTATTGACTCACCCTTGGATCAAGATGTTCAAGGAGAAGGGAAGCAAATTTTAAATACGTGTATCTGCCTTCTTTTATAATAGCGAATCCGAAGTACAACTTGGAAGCACAGGACCAAGACTCTCGATTCATAAGAAACTTTCCTCCAAGATTTCCTCCAACATCGAGACTACTAAGAAATCTACTGAGTAAGACATAAAAATAAGTAAATGCTAATCCGCGTGAACTTATTTAAAATTAAATAGAGTATGAGTGGGCGATAATTTAGTATATGAACCAACTCAACATCAACAAGTCGGAGACAGACAACCTGAATTAGAAATATGAAGCAGCATCATATTAATTTCATAGTTGCCTGAGGATGTTATTTGAGGCTGCTGACGATGACAAGAGCGGTACTATTCAATTTGCTGAGATCAAGAAAATTCTCAAGGAACACCTCCCCTCTAATGAATACCAAGAGTTCGTAGCCCTTATTAAGGACCGATTGGACTCAAACGGAAACGGACGCATCGACTATTCAGAATTCTTAGACCTCACTGTAGAACACAAGAAGCTTCTAGGGAGAGAGAATCTACTCACATGTTATTATCATTTTGCTTTATCTGGAGATAACTTTCAAGAACTTGGACTTGGACAACAGTGGCTCACTTACAGTAGAGGAGCTGAAGAAGACTTTCGAAGGAAGTGGGGCCAAGAAATCTTAGAAGTTCTGGGACGATTTCATCTCAGGCATGGACTAGAATGGAGACGGGCAGATTGATCTCCAAGAGTTTATTCAAGCCATGGAGAAGCTAAAAAGAATTCGCTTTAGTAGTTCATTTTAAATTTGCTTTAAGCTTGTGTAATGATGATGAGTTGGTGTGACAATAAGCTAGAGTAAATAATCGAAAGGGGAGGATCAGACTTATTCAAAAAGCACTGAATTCTTCGAAACTTTTTAAATATTAATATTTGAGAGGCGTCTCAACAGCCCACAAGCTGTCTCAGAAGCTAGCCTCACTTAGAATTTTATTTATAAATTCACCAGAATTTATAACCAACTAGAATCATTTGCAATATTTAGAGTGTACATATGGATGAGAAAAGTGTTTTATTGAGAGCGGAGCAGTTTGAATAAGTTAGTATATAATTATAGCAACAATGTCTCAAAAGAAGTCAGCAAATAAGAACGAGCAAATCACGCCGACTTAGACGTCTAGTACTTGCTCATAAGTACAATAAAATGATTTGAAGCATGTTTAAAATGCAAATTTATCATAAGGTATGTAGATACTGCCATCCTTGTGATAATATGCTCTAAGCCTTATTTTATTCTTATCTTTATAGATAGCTGCAAGTCAGGAAGTGGTGGGTGTGTGACTAATTTCTTATTGAGATGGTGGAGCTACGGTATCCTAGTCTACTTGCTGATTGCGGTACTCAATTATCTCTCCCAGAACAGAGTTCAAATTAAATGTTGAAAAATACTGTAAGTCAAATATTTTAAACTAAATTTATGGGCTAGATAGCTACTACTCCAGATAAGAGATAAATGAGAAGTCGCATGAAAGAATCAAGACTCAAATTGTACATAAATTATTGCTTGTTAGTAGCAGATCATGAATAAAATATGATGTACTTACTGATAAGGAGGAAAACGATTTGATAAGGGCCTATGGGGAGGCTGAGTACAAGATTAAGGCTGACGAAAGTTGCGCAATCGGAGTAGGCTATACTACATGCATAGATATCGGTTTCAGAGCAGTTGATCTCATCAAGGTTCTCCAACCTTAGATCGATCAATTAAATAGTGTCATTATAAGTTGATAAATTTAAATTGGGAGGAGCTGAAACCTTTAAAGAGCCAAGTGTATCGAATGAAATAAAGGACCTCAAGGGTTTCTTGAACACCTTCCTCTACTATTTTTCGAGAGGAGCTAATGCAGAGAGAAGCACAGTAAGTATCAAATCCATCCTCTGACTACACCGTCACAGAAAGCACACTCTCTTATTTGCTATCCTTATCTTAACTTTATTTATAGGACTCTGTTGAATTTTTCGATTAAATAGTGAATCTGATTCTCAAAGGCAAGGACTCTTAGGGAATAGAGACCACAAGCATCCCTCATTCACCTGAGATAGGAGGCCATTCCTCCGTTTGGGCTTTGAGAGCGCAAAAGGAAAACTGCAAAGCTTTCATTGCCGCTTAGACCTCTGACTTCAACCATAAGGCTCTTCATTATACGCCAGAACACTCTCAAAAGTATCTCCTTTGGCTATTTAAATTTATAAATATGATAACGTTAGTTGAGAATAATCTTCTTTGGCCTCATGCTGAGATAAGTGAGAATTTCAGGATCGAAAAGGGAAGCTAAGAGGCACTAGCAGACACTGAGCTGGATGTGCATTTGGTGTTTGAATATCAAGAAGGAGATGAGATATTGGGCTTCAAGGCACCAAGAAGCAACAGGTTCTACTTCGTGCACGACCCTAATGGAGCCTCACTCAAGTAGATGGAGATTTATCATAAGCTCATCAATAGCAGCCACCCACAAATCAAAGCAGAACTTATTTTTCCTTCTAATTTTTAATCAAGAGACACCTCTTCGGAGGTTACCAGCTTATGCAGAAACTAGATACTGGAGTTCTTTCGAAGAGACTGCAGCTCCAAGAGAAACTTTGGCTAGAGATGAAGCAACAAGATCCCTCAATTTAATTGGAAATCTTAGAATATTGTAATATCCCCTTCACATGATCCATGTTGAATTTGCACACTTCAGCAACAAAAACTTCTTTGAGCTCTTTGAAAAGCATGTGGTCAGACAGGCTGATTCATTGGGTATGAATGAGTAAGAGCTCATAATGCTCCTGGAGTTGTGGTAAGACAAATTGGACGATATCAATCAAGCAAGAGACTCCAAGCCAACCATCGAGGAGATTCTAGATCAACTCAAGCTCTCAAATAAACTTAATCACAAATCTCTTATCAGAGTATATGGATGCTCTTCTTTGAAATGGCTAAGGCCAAGTAGCTCCCAGTATCTAGAGTACACTTGCACCCCTATGGCTCTTTCATTATGTGCTACGATCCTTTAAAATGGGAGGATGCTCGCGAGGCTATTGTGAAGTCAGCCATGGCTACTCCCAAGTTCTGCAAGATGACTGATCAGCTCAAAGAAGAGGATTTGGAGAACTATGATGTGCCAGCTAGACCAAGCTTCTTCGAGATTCCAGGCAGCAAGTTACATGAAGTAGTGACTGTTGAAAAGGACAACCTTACTTACAAGTTCAATTTAAATTGGCGATTATACTTAAAGTTGAATTTAAATTTGGGAGAGAATACAGAATGCTATCTCCAGTTCTTTTTAAAATGCAGGACTCTCATCAAGACAGCTGGCTTGGGAGATACCATCTCCAGCACTGGTTTCATTTACCATAAACCCAAAAGTCATTGAGAATTCATCAAAAGTATTTAAATTTTAAAGCATAAAATAAAAATATTAAATGAATGATATGCGAGTGTTTCTGTTTGATTGATTAGTTTATAGCTAGTTGTAATTTAGGTGATTTCTTAATAATTTAAGTTAGTTCGTCAATGAGCAGTTTATTTTTATTCAATTTTAATAAAATAAAATGATGCTTTAGAGTTCTGCTTACCAGCCCATGCGTACTTTCCAGTCGCTTGCAAATGATAACTTGACGAAGGCAACTTTCAAGTAGTAGGCTAACTTGACGGTGCATTATCAAATAAATGGCACGGGCAGAGACACCTACATTCATCGCGATAACGGAGGCTTCTGCAAGATGTATCAGCCATATCCTTACAAGTACGGTGAGGTGGGTACCATAGATGCAGGCAGGAGGAGACATCAGTACTTCTCCCCCGCTCCACTCATGCATCCCATGAACGTCCACTACAAGTCTGATGGCACTGGCAGAGACAGCTATGTTGTGTAAGCTAATAATCCATCTTCAGAGATTTCCATTACTCGTATATCCAACTCTTTCATCATAACAATTATTTTTTCTTGTGTTGCTGCTGCTTTTGTAATTGTAAGTTGTGTTAACTTGATTATTGTAGTTAAACTAACGGAGGACTGAGTGGGACAGGCAGAATGCTGAACTATAAGGACGCCTTTAAGAGGAGTTTGCGATAGTACGATGATCCAAGAACCACCAACAATTTCCCTTACGTGAAATTGGGTGGCAAGAATGCAGGCTTCGATAAAGCAAAAAGCACAAACACCTTTGCTAATTACCGGAGAAATAAATATCATATGCAGTCTAAACTTAAGTTTTTTAATTACAAGACGATTGAACACCCTCGCACCATGTATGACACAAGCTTTACAGCTCCAAATGATGAGGAGAGATCCCAAGAGAGAGGCCTTCATTCTAATCCAAGGTTGTAGGATTCTCCTACTTAAAATGGAATAAACCCTAACTACCCCTCTTCGCAGTACCTCAGTTCCACCCAGGGAAATGGTTTCTTGAGGAAGAAGGACTATCTTTTAGAGAGCCAGCTCACCTATGACTATAAATTCCACAGAGCCCAGCATGACTTGAGGAAGATGCAGAAATCTATGGATGCCAGGCTCTCTGCCCCTAAGTACAGTCGCCAAGCATCTCGGTTGGATGAGAGAGGGATCGCAACAGCTGGAAGCATGAACAAGAGCATCAATCTCCTTAAGGCTTCCTAAAATTCAATTCCCCAAGCCAAGGCAGAAAACTTTCCCACAGCACCCACCATGGAGAACTTTCAGACAGCTGCTTCAACCCCTCAAGTGCAGAATAAGTTCCAACAGAAGAAGTTGAGTGAGGTCATCGCCTCAGTGGCAGCCGCTCAAAGCGCAGGCCAAAAGTCAGCTGGTATCTTAACTGCAGGCTTGAGTAGGAGAACTGGCGGTAGCATGATTAGAAATAGAAATAACAAATTCCACTCACAAACTTTGCAGCAGTGAAGCTTAAACTAAGATTTAACGACTTCCTAATTCTCCAAGTTTTCTTCAAAGATAGATGCTGACCACCACCACAACAACATATGAATGAAAACCTTATTTACAGCCTAGATAAGTTACAAAATTAATAAAGTAATTAGGTTTGAGTTAATCATATTGGTAATAACAATTATGATTATTATAAATTATTAGACTGATTAATTTAATCATTTAAATTTAAATCTCAGCTGAAAACAAAATATAAATGTAAGTCATCATCATCATTATGCACCCACACTCTCCCATCTAAAATATGAGCAAATGGATTTCTCTAGTATATTTTTGTATTCTAAATATAAAAGTACCCTGCTTCATACTAACTTTAGGGATAACTTAAAGTAATCGCAGCAGAAAGTTTAAAAAGTTTAGTAGCAAGTGAGCTATGATGAAGAAACTAGACTTGGAAAGATAAACTACACATCCAATAAGGAAAACCAAGTTTGGAATAGCTTATAGTTCCAGCATGCAAATAAATTTGAATCAGTGTCAAAAATTAAAAGTCTAAAGAAGAGGGGCTTGAATGACTCAAAGAGCTAAAGCAGTCTGCTTACTCAAACATTCTCAAGCAACTTGTCTCAACACTTAGGAATATAAATTTATTTTATTTGCTTTAGGATTTGGGTAATAAGCAAGTGCTTAGCAAAAGAGGTTGATGGATTTGATTGAGAAACAAAAGTTAATTGTATTTATAAATAATAATTAGATGTTAAAAGTAGAGTCATCAAATGAGGATCAGTGAGAGCCATAGATGCTTAGGCACTACAGATGGCTAAAAGAATTAGGAGAACAGAAATAGACAGCTCACCAAAACACAGTCAAAGTCCCTCAGATCTCTTAAATAGAATATCCAAAGTACAACAAGTTTATTATAAAACAATTATTTCTTATTTATTCATTTGCAATCCGATTCTGATATGTTCTCTTTCTCTAATTTTAAAAATAATTTTAAAGTGAAAAAACAGGAGCCAGCAATTTGCAAAATCTTAAAAGCAAAGAGCGCTTTAAGACTTTAGAAAGCCATGATGGCTCTCTTCATTTCTCCATTTCGTACAAAGAAAGGAATTAGAAAGAACTTATTCATCTGGCGAAGTACTCTCAACAGTTTCTTATTTTAATATAAATTTGAGACTGCCAAATAAGATAACTCAAAAGCTCATGCCTAAATGAAGAACCTAGTATTGAGACTAGATTAAGAACAGCAAAACATTCACTTAATATCTTTCTTACGTCTTAATATATATTCCCTATATGCAAGAGCTCTTATTTCAGCAGATAGAGAATCTAGAAAGTGTAGCATCTAATTTCTAAAACCTTTGCAGCTCTTTAATATCACAGCTCTAATAAAACCAGGAAAGAGAGCAATAATTGCAAACTGCTCTTACAGAAAGACAAAAGCACTTTGATCTCTAGTTAAAGCAAAGAGATACGTAGTTTGCCAAGACACAGAAGAGGTATGAGCGCAGTCTTGGCGACATGAGATCCTAGTTTGAGAAGAACAGCAGAACTTACAACTCAAACTTAAATGATCTAGAACTCATTACCAAGGAACTGATTTTGAGATATATAGCACATATTGTTTTAAAGTATCGTTGATTTAGACTAGAGAGAAAATAGGATTCAAAAGGGAAACTCAAATGATGACTGTAGAGGAGGATCTGATGCTAGAGGGTCTAATCACAAACAGAGCAAATCAGATGAAGAAGCATTCGCATTCCTTTGATCGAGAGAATACCATAACCGAAAGTGGAAAAGTGAACATCTCAAGGGTAGTCAAGAAACTAGTGCAAGAAAATCACTAAAAGTCCCTGCTGGAGATCAGTAGGGA
The DNA here is from genome assembly GCA_027382625.1 of Tetmemena sp. SeJ-2015. NCBI lineage: Eukaryota > Ciliophora > Spirotrichea > Sporadotrichida > Oxytrichidae > Tetmemena > Tetmemena sp. SeJ-2015. The sequence continues at coordinate 67,276 of JAJKFJ010022587.1, forward strand.
AAATTTAGAGGGTGGTGAAAATATCATGAATCAAAATGGAGTAGTATCATAAGAACAACTTGAAGCCACTAGCAAGTATAATATTCCAGTCTCTTACAGAATGGCATAGGAACAGACTTCTTCTAGAGGTTAAATTCCTTAATACAACCTCAATAATCAGCAAAATTCTTTCCTAGAGAAGACTACACCCAGGAGTGGAAGACCAAACTACATCCCTAACAACTACAACTTCTTTTAATAAGTTGCATCTATGAATGAGAATAGTGCAGTAGACATGAACAAGCATCAGCCTAAATCCATGATCAGTAATTACTCTAAGGTGCCTAGATTACCTTTAAACAACCTGAGCAATAATCAACAATATGGCAATTATTCCAAGTAATAGCAAAGTAACGGCAATTTGCAAATCAACAGGTCAAAAGGCAGCCGGAAAGACAAAAGTGTAGAGATTACCACAAGCATAGGTAAGCTATAAAAAATTGAATCTATAATCCTTTAGAGATTTTCAATCATAATCTTTATTTAGATTTGAGTCATCAATAAAAAGGACTCAGAAGAGGTTAGCACAAATGTGAAGAAAAACCTCTGTGAAAGTGTAGAAAAGAACAATGAATCCATATGTGCTGCTCCTGCCTTCATTATTGGCGAGAAAGACCCTGAGTGGGACTCCTTTCTAGACGATACTAAAGTGGATGTAAGATCTCCAAATTATATATAATTCTTCTTTTCTCAGATGAATCAAGATGAGCTGATATATTTAGTTGAGCAATTCTAAGTAATGTGCAAAGATATTAAAGACTAGGATCAAAGAATAGTAAGAGTTTACATTAGTTTCTCATTCAAACTCTTTAGCTCTATCGGCAGGTGTTTTCTCTTCAACATAAGATAGACCCCTCCTTACTCAAGTCTCCAAGATATAACGATGGCTGTTAAACTCCAAATTCCAAGAGACATATTCTTGGGCCCAAGTTTGAAGAGGAAGCTCAAACAGAGTAGAAGAATCCGTTCCGATCAAGGAATAATAAGGGCTCAGGAAATGATCTCGATTAGAACAATCAAATCTTCAGAAGCTTCCACTCAATATAGAAGTCAAATTAGAAGAGCAGATTCAGAGTGGATTCCTCGCAAAAGAAGTACAAGTTTACAGATGTTAAACTTCAAGAGGTGCTTGATATCTCGAATGCTATAGTTACCTAGTCCCCACTTCCCTCACTTCCAACAGAAGAGAAGCACTATCTATCAATTATAAGTTTAGGTTGGTTTTTATCCACATCGTGGATCGTCTAATTAGAAGAAGTTTCAGGATGTTTAGTTAGACGATATCATGAATGTGCGATCGCTTTCTCTCTCTTTGAAAACAGCCTCAGATGCAGGAAGATTCCAATTCGATGAGCAGAATAATAGTTTCATTAGGGGCTCTGATATTCAAAGATCAGGCTTGAAGTTTCAATTTAACACTCACACGACTCATGGAAACAACGAATTCATGATGGATTAGGAATAAGACTCTCTCTTCGTCGATAGAAACATGCTGGCTTCAACCGATTAGCGACAGCAACAGTAGAATTCTCAATCGCATCAAAAAGCTAAAAGCTTGAGCTATCACCAGCAAATTTCAATGTTCGGCTAGCCTAACTAAGAGTCACGAGGCTATGTGAGGAACATGAACAAAGAGGTATTCAACATCATAGATGAGCATAATAACAACGGAGAGCTAACAAGTGTTAATCTAATCTTAGAGGAGAGCAACTCTTCCTACTCTTCTTATAAAGAGGGGTTTTATTTTTTACTACTCTAAAACCGGAACACTCAATTTTTAGCAGACTTTGCTTCGTACTTATCACTCCTCAGCAAGCGATTTATTTGGCATCTAGCCTATTCATGAAAATTAAACGAAGATTAATTAGGAAGAAGAGAAAATAGAAAATTCTTAAAGGTCCTCGAGCTAGTAAAACCTTGTCTATGAGGATTTCAAAGACTCCTCAATAGAGGACATAGATAAAAGTAACTCCTCTAAGAAGGGTTTCTAGTTCCAGATAGTGAACTAAATTTAAGAATAGTAGCAGCAGTAATAGTGCTAACCTATAAATGTTGAGAGCTTCAAATCCACAGTGATTATGAAAGCAGAAGGAGTAGATAAGAAATGCCTTGAAGGCTTGCAAAGCTCTTGCAATCAGTCTCAGATTCCTACTCCTGCATTTAGCTATAAGCAAAAGAGCACTGCCAGTGACTACCTAGATTAATAGCTTGAGTTAGTGAGTAAACAGCAGCAATAATAGGAAAACTACTTCAGTAACCAAGGATATTAACTACCAGATCAAAGCATGGTAAATATGAAGCCTCAGGAATAAGTATTCTAAGGAAGAGAACGTAGCAGTCATCTTTTACAAAATCACAGTAGACTAATCTAAAGGTTGGCTCAACAAAGCAATTAAGAGCCAACAAGGTAACTACGTTAAGCTAACTCCAGCAAGAATTTCTTATTAGGAGAAGGGGAATTGAGCAAAATCAAAGTCAAAGCTTCTGATTACAAGACTATAGAATATAATGAAGTTTCTCATGAAAATAAGTTGAGTTATGCCATTCAACCTAACAATGTTTAGAGCTCGAAAATCTTAAGTAATCTTAAATTAATTGCAAAATATTTATTGAAGAGCTCGCAAAAGCAAGTATCTGGAATCCATTATATCTCCAGAGATTTAATTAAGGAACTAGCACCAAGATGTAATTCAGTCAGCTCGAGCAATAATTTTGGACGGCAGATGAACCTAAGGACTAATTTCAAGATAGGAAAACTAAGAATGAACAAAGGATCTCACAACAATTCAAATCAGCAACTTAACGTGTCGAATCTGAGCTTTATAAATTCCAATCCTGATAAAATTAAAAAAGATTACTCTATAAACTTAAGTGATATTTATGATATTTTTAAATAAGAGTGCTTTTCATTACTCCAACTGTGATATAGAAGTCAAAAATAAATCTCAAGTTACCACTGAGAAACAGCAATAATCAAAGTATTTTTAAAAATTTGAGTCTGGGGATGATAAAAAGTTCTCTTTAAGAGTAGTCCTCTATTATCCAAAATTGAATGAACTTGGAATTAGAACTCAAAATTTTTCATTATTCTTTAATTACGATCGAGAAAACTTTATTTCTTCCAATGTATCCCAAATTCAATTTTTAATGCTCAGCAGATAGACTAGAGAGATTAAGAATCTGATTTTGCAGGACTTAGTAACATTTTAATTTATGAAGCATTATAAAAGACAGTTTGTAAACAGAGGAGTCTCTTTTATCGATGAGTCTATAATGGGTTAATTATTCCCTAAAAATGAGTTTGGTTTTTCTCTTATTTATGACTAAGTGTTATCACTCTTAGTTGGACTTAATTCTAGACTTACTCGTTTAGCTGAGAGTAGGCGCTGGCTTGCAAGTGGTATCTCAAAAAGTTAAGTCCCTCTATGCCCACTGCAATTGCGAAGGTGATCCTCATTTAAAGATAGAATAAGATAAACAATGTGGTGGTGATGATGAGGGATAGAATATAGGTGCCCACATTTTCAGTTCTCAGGCTATAAGAAAATTACTCTAAGAATTCATTTAGAAATGGAAACCTAATTATTTTTAAATATCTTTCCATTCTAATTAAAAATAATTAGAAATCAAAGGTAAAAATAATCATAAAGTAATCATAAAGTAATCCTAAATAAATTTAGATAAAAATGAATGTAATGAATATATAATCAACCATCATTTAATAAAAGAATCGATTCATTAACTAAATAGAAGCTAATGCATATTAGAATTATCCCTTAAGTATCTATCTTAGCTTTAGAGCTTGAATTATTGAGTTAAAGTACTTGACTTACTTTTTGAAAAGATAAACTACGTGAGGTCCCATGTAGAAGTACATCTGCATCATCATCATGCCCACTTTTTGTCCCTCAATTGTCTCTCCAACTGTAGTGTCTGTTTGCGTCCCATCGCTCTGAATGTCCATGGATCTATGCTCGTCATCTCCTTGGGGGACGATTTATGAAGATTAGTCATCTACTGTGCTAGTTGAAGCGTCAGTTGTGGTATTCAAATCTCCCCAAGCAATTAAAACACTTAGACTAATCAAAAAATTTAAGCAGGTGTAATAGTCTAAGGTTCTTCTTAGTTGGAAGTTTATCCATCAATAGAAGCTATACTAAGCGCTCCCACTACCAATGCAACTTAATGTTTAATCAATAAAATATTTAAAACTATTTCTTTATAAACTAGGATTCTTGACTTCATTTTGTAAGCAAATTTATCTATTTTATGAGTAAATATCTCAATTATTCTAAAATACTATCAATTCTACTATAATTTAGTCATAAACAATAGTATTAAAGTTTTACTGTGCCTCAAAATTAATATTTGAGCATATTATATTTTTATACCTTCAGATGCATGATTTAGAAAATGAGGGAATATATTCATAAATATATAAACTACTACAAAATTTGCGATGCTAGCTACCGAAATAATTATATAATCTATTTATTATAACTTCTTCTTCTTTCCTTAAGAATCCACTTCAAAGATATAATCTGTTCAACTTAGCTAACTCCTCCGGAGATAAAGATAGATGACTCAGATCGAACTTTAAAAGACTCTTTAGTTTATTCCAAACTATAATTTAAGATAATTAGAGATAATGATGCACATATAAATGAATGCAAACTTTAGGCTTAATTGCTTTCGACCGCTGATCAATGCAACTTTGCTCTTCTGACTCTGGTATGTTCATAATTAACAAAACAAGAAAACTAAAACTTTAATTGAGAAGCAATTTATCTCAGCAGTAGAATTCAAAACAAATAAATGCTTTTAAGAATTTAATTCTCTTGAAGCATGCGGTTGGAATGTTTTATTGTAGTATCGAGTGATGGTATAATAGAGAATTTGATGTATTCAGTTTGCATAACCAGATTCATTGACTTTATTTTGATGACGTCAGTTCCCAAAGATGTTTTTAGAATCGCATTTAAGTCGAATCCCTTCGACAGCATAACTCATCATATAATTTAACAAAAATAATTTAAAGCACGGAGTTTACTATGTCATTATAAATTTAAAGTAGTTTTTAAAATGACAAAGAGAACTAATTTTAGCAAAAATTGAAATTTATTTTTGAGTAATATTGAGAGGACTCTTGATAATTTTGATGAGAGAGTTGAGGAAATTGGCATTGAGCGAGCCGAATAAACTTTTTGAGTAACCCAATATAAACTGCGAAAATTTATTGGCATTTTAAAAGTTGAATTTAATATTTATAATGTAGTTTAGTGGAATACTAGATGACTGCGCTTCCAGTTATTGTAGCTGGTGATTTAACTGAGAGACTTATTGAAAGACCCACAGCCACTCTCAGCTCAAGTGTGTTATAGTAAGCTTAGACGCTAGGGCTCTTTTGACACAGGATTTGTATTCTAGTTTGAGCAGAACTCTTATTATAAATGCGTAAGGCAATTATAAAGCAGTGAGAGTGAGTTTATTTGATTGGATGTTCACGTCTGGAACTTAGTCTAAAAGATAGATAAGACAAAAGTTTAGTAATCTTAAAAAGTAAGTAATACTTACCGCTATACATAGTCAAGTTGTAAGTGCACTGGCCGTCTTTGCTGAATCCTGAAGGAGGTGAAAATTAAGAAAAAGCTAGAAGTAGCGTGCTCATTGAGACCATATAATCGGGATTGGTGGTTAAAATACCCACGTCTAGCAATCCGTTGCCGTGCATGTAGATGAGTAAAGTCAAATTATTCAAACAATCATTCTCAGTTAGTGCATACTTTAATTAAAGTGTCTATAAGGTACTCATTTAAAGAATTCACAGCATTTAATAGCTGTTAGATAAATATTCTTCTCTGTTTAATTAAACTCAGTGATGTAGAGTATCATTCCCTCTCCTTTTGTGTAACTGTAGGCGTTAATGTTGGCATTATTCTTGGGAGTGGTTTTACTTATATTGCTTTGGATATCTACATACATTGGGATCTCAATATACTGCTTTTTAAATCTGAAGTCCTTGGTAAAGTCAAAAGACATCCAATACTTTCCCTTCGGTCCATCATGAAAATATTTGTGAGACATTGAGAGAGAAAGTGTTTAATTATTTTAGATCAGCGAGTGTAATATTTTCGGGGATCATGTTCTAGACCTTATAAAGCAAAGTTGTGAGCTTATTTGAGTAATCTGAAGCACCGGTGAGTGTGTCTACGAGTACTGCACTCGCCCCTTGCGCATAGCCTACAAAAGTGGATGCTAGGTCTCCCAAGTCTGAGATGCTGTCATAAGTACTTAATTAATATCAATTATAAGATGTGATTATAATAATAATGATGTATTAAGTGGTTGTAAATGAGCCTAGACTTGAGTTTGTAGCTATGACTGTTAAAATTACTCCCTCATCTTAGGTATAGTTGCTCGTCAGGGACAGGTAAAAATTGTAGTCCAAGGTCGTTGCCTAAATCACACCGATGTCTGCCAAAATTGGAGGATCCGAAACGTACTGGTAAACTACTCTTGAAAATATTTATCTCTGCATTAAAATATCACACTAGAGAATGTGTGATTCTTATAAGTAATTATAATCTGCAATACTTATCATCAAGGATTTCGATTGTGTTTACTCGATTTAGATTTAGGATGATGTGTTCCGAAGATTAATTTCAAACATTCCGTCATACAGATTTATAGAATCGCTCCGTAGAAGTTAAGCACTATTCAGCTGCAGGTTTGTTATATTCAGATCAAGTCCGAAAAATCCCAAGTCCAAACTAATTAAAAGATAAAGAGGTGAGAGAGAAGAAATTAAGTTTTTTTTTGAAATTGGGATCTGATGGAAAAAGGCCTGGATTAGTTCTTGAACTGGCTCCTCTTTAAGTGAATCTTCAATGGTATTAAAAAAGTCTTGAGTGAGTACCATTTTAAATGTGGGGCTCATCGTCCACGGATCTTTAGTTGAAGAGCTGCTGCTTTATAAATCTCTCAGCTCAATATTCTCTGCGTTTATTTCTAAAAGGTCGATTAAAAATTAATTACTTATAGTATAAATGGCATATTATTTTCAATTGCTTTTTTCGCTTCTTGTAAGGATAAATTCGATTCGATAGCTGCCTCTAAACTTGAGTAACAAGTCATCAGCAATATTTATGTAAGGTAAAAATTAGTTATAAGAAATATAGTTGATAGAATTTAAGTTGTGAGTTGAAGTCTAACTTTAGCATTTTTTATCATGATCTGATGATCCTACAAATTAATTGCAGTTTAATTATATTATTCCAAAAAATACTTGTGCGTATAATCTAAATGATATTATATAAAACATTACATGCAGCATAAATCAATCAATTACTTTTTTAATAAGTTTATATCTATTTTATGATAAAGTTTATTATGAACTAAAAAATGGAATTTCCATTTGTAATAATTCCTGGCAATATTTATTTGCATCTGAGTGAAAATATTGAAATATATTGGAACTTAAATTACCTTGCACAATCATAATTGTGCATCATTTATGGGAAAATACATTTATTTCCTGTAAGTTATTCTTAAAACCGATTGATATTTCCCTCTAGAATTATGAATATTGGATTATGTGTAAATAAATTCGAGATAAGATTTATCTGGCTGGATCCTTTAAGGAGGAGGAGGATTACATAAAGTATAGATGGAATTATTCGATTCAAATTTAACCGCCTATAGCTCTTACAAAAACTGCTATTCATTCTGCGGGTTGATGATACTTGGACTTGAAGTTCTCGTACTTAGAGAATACATACTACTCAATCACTTCGGGATTCTAATCCATTTAAAAATATAGAAGAGGACTTTATATTTGTTGCTGGAGAATAGAAAGCTGAAAAGTTATAATATACTTATGGACATATATTCTAAGCTGAGCAATTTCATTCATGATGTCGAAATTGGTTGGTAAGTGGATCTCCTGCCTCATTGAAATAGGATTAAGTAATCCACTACCTCTGATCTGCTTGTAGATTCTAGAAGCAATGTTCTCTCTAATGTAATTAGCCACGTTCTTGAAGATACCAATCTCAATCACCTTATCCTATATATAAATTCACAAATGACACATTTAACTTATCCTGAGAGTCCGCTTCTTCCTTGACTCTTAGATTTTCGATATTTTCTTTTGGCAACATGGCTTGCTTGAGCATGTCTTAGAGACTTTATACCAGTTCATATGCGTGCTTCTATTTTACATCGAACTTAGGCGTGAGCTCAAGTCCAAAATAGCCATTGAAGTTTTCTAAATTGAAATTAGTGAATGTAAGGACGTCACTTCCGAAAATCAATTACATCACCTCGTTCATTTCAAAAAATGCGAAAAAGAATTATCAGTAATTTGAGTTATATTCACAGGGATTCCGTCCTTGAAAATAAGCTTAATTACAGAGTCAATTAGACTTTAGATAAAGCCAGATACGATGTAAAGTCTATAGGAGTAAAAATCTCCAACAGATGAGTTGTATGCCGATGGAATGTTGAATTTAGTGCCCTTGGATACAAACTGCACAGTCATGTTAGTTTCACATTTAAAGAGAAGGGGAAAAAAGGATATCATTTTTAAGTTTGATTGCAGACAAACGTATAGTAAAGTTCCATGTTGGTTAGGAGGTTTACCACGTGCACAAATTCTGTGTCATTAGGTTGCTTTTTGCACTTGATTTCAGCAGAAAGGTTTGCTATAATCGTGGAGGATGTGAGGTTGAGAGTAACTGTAGGGTAGGGGTCGAGAGTGGTGAGGGTAAGAGAGCACTCAGAGGACTAGTTAAAGCCTGTGAAACTGTTTCCCAAAGAAAGAGACAAGAATCCTACGGTAAGGGCTGGATCTGCTCCGCTGATGTCGATTAACTGCTCTTTGTGAAGTATAAGAGCGTTTATTTATTTTCTAATGTGGATCAAGAATAGAATGTTGTCGATCATATACTCAGTGACAAAAATTTCAAGTTGATAGGTCTCGGGGTTATCATAGTTAGTGATAGGTGCAGGGTCTGCATGTGGGAAGTCTGGGAAGTCGTCACTCTTGATCATAAAGTAAACTGGAAGCATTAGGTAGCCCTAGTAAGCAGTGGTGCTTTGTGGCTCGCTTGCAAACTGAAGATCAAGATGGAGATGAGTGCCTGGGATGGGGATGTCTGAAGGAATACTCAGTATAATCTTATTAATCAAGGGAACAACACATAATAACTCATTTATATGTGTTTACCCACTATTTAAAGTAGAACTAGCTTGTCTTGGAGGGCTGAGCCGATTATGTATTGAATCTTGCCCTCAATTAGCCCAAATACTGTCTTGACGATGCTATCAAATAATTAGAAAGAGTAAAATAAGTTTGATAGCAAAAAGATAAAAGCCTAAATTTTGTATAGATGTAATACTAATGACCTCGCTAAAGTCTGAGACTCCATCCATGTCAAAAAGAATGCTATCATCAGATAACTCCAGCTTAGTTAGATTACAGCATAAATTAATTATCTAAGCAAGTATGATGATATATTAGATTGAAGTAGAAATCTCCTGAAGCTTTGTCTACAGTAGTCTCAGAATCGAATAGGAGAGAAAAGTTTTGTAAAGCTATGATTTACTCTCCTATATCTACCAAGAAAGGTGGATTTGTGATGTACTCATAAACTTAGTCAAATATTCCTTAGATTAAACCACTAAATTCCATTTTAATAGTCAAGTTTAGTTATACATGAGAAAGATGTTTAATTTTTGGAGGTCAAACTCCACGCTATTATTGTTAAGTGTGATAATTCTACCCTCCTACTGGATCTCGCTTTTTGTAATATTGATCTCTGTTAAGTTGGCATCGAAATCCATGATTCCAGCTAGACTGAAACTCAAACTTGTGTTACCCAACTATATCCCATTCAGATAGTTGATCAGAGGGATGATGAATGCAAAAAATTATAACCTATTACAAATTATCCACTTCTAAAGGATGATTAAGGCATCTTAGACATTATCAAAGAGGGCTTGAGTCATGTTCATTCGCACAGTCTCGAGAGGCTTCGCATCAGGTGCCTCGGCCTCAACCTTTGTGTTGTACAATTCCATATTTTAAGAAGTTGCAAATGCAGAAGGGAGACTCAAAAAACTTAGCCCCAATAAAACCAAGGCCAAGAGTTTGGAATTTGGCTTGAAAGTTCTTTAGTGTGTGGATCGCTGCATGCTAGAAGGGCTGAAATTATTCTAGTCGGAGTTATAATTATTTTAAGGGGATTGCTTTCTCATAATTATAGGAGAAAATATTATCAAAATCTTTATTAATTATATAGCTAGCTCATGGTCAGATATAACTCGCGACCATATGATTATTGTGAAAAATATTCTAGTCCGAGAAATAAAGATAAATAATATGAGATCTTATAAATTCTCTATTTTTTAATTCTCTATATTTACACGGGTATCTAGCATGTTGAGGATTTCCAGAGTATAATTATTTTCTTAATAAAATATTTGAGTCTTATAATGATTGATAAGAGACATATTTTGCAAGCATCTTGGAATTAAGAAATGATATGTTTATTTACTACTTCACCTCTAGTGCTTGGCTATTATTTAGTTGATCAAGACTTTTTGCCCTTATGTTAGTCTGGGCTCTCCCTAAGTCTGCTTTTACTCCTTCACTTAAGTTTACTTATATTTAGCTATTAACTTTAATTGATATTATGTTTTCAGCTTTGTTTTTTAAAATTCTAGTTTCCGTTGACCTTTCTACAGCTGGAGTCCATTTGTAGCATGTGGAGATAGTCACAGTTGAAAACCGAGTTTAAATCTAGGTGGAAT
>JAJKFJ010022588.1:0-48813 GCA_027382625.1 Tetmemena sp. SeJ-2015
ACAAGTCTAGCTCTCTTTTTCTCACTGACCTCGTTAGAGGAGTGATGGAGTTGCATGAGTTGGGATTCGTGCACAGAGATTCTCAAGCCAGAGAACATCATGATAAACTTTGAACCAGTCAGAGCAACTGTCATAGACTTCAAAAAGAGTTTTTAAGAAGAGAAAACATTGAGGAAGCATCGGTGCAAGGAACTGCAGGCTACTTCCATAGAGACAGACTTGGCTCAACGGTTCAGTGCAGTGGGACATTTGGTCTATAGTTGCAATCATACTTGAATGCGATATGAAACAGAGAAATACTACTAGTGTGAAAGTGAAGATGATGCAATATAATTCAAGAATTGTAAGATAGCCCAAGGTTTCAGAACCTTTGAAAAATTAGTAAACAAAGTAATAATAAAGCAACCTATGAAACCTAACACTCAGTTACCCTGAAAATAGAGGAAGCATTTAAAAGGGTATAAAATTCAGAGAATATGAGACAGACGTCAAGGTCACCTTCCTAGAAGACTTTAGATTGCCTGTTTAGGGTTAAAATTTAGAATGATTATAAGTATTAATAAAAAATTAATTATACACAACTTATTTTCACTTTCTTATCATATTATGGGGTTTTGGGGTTTTGAATGATCTAAAAATTATTAAATAGCGAGTGATTTTAAAAATTAAGAAAAGCATATTAATTTCTTTCTTTTATTTATTCATTCATCATTCAATTTAAAGCATTACCAAATAAAGAAAAAGTAAATAATCAAAAGTACATGTTTTCATTAAATCTCTGCTTTACAAATAGTCATTAATGAATAGGATTAATATTACTAGAAAAATAATAAGTATCCCTATAATTATTTTTAAATAAGCTGATTTCATTAACTAAAATTTATGCAACTCAATTAATAATTGATAAAGCTTTTTTTTATCACACTTCTTTAATTATAATTTGAGTGTTTCGCAACTCTTTTTCCAACCTTTCTTTAAAATGAGATGTTTCTTTCTTTTCTTTAGCATATATGCTTTGTGTTATTTTCATTTTATCCTCCAAATGAATTAACCCTTAACTAATTTTATTTAATTTAGGGATTTGAATACGTAAATGAGCTATCCTCCAATGAGTCAATAGCAAAATATTTAATAATAACAACTAAATCAGTGAGAATAATTTATAAAACTCTATGGACAGGTAATAATCAGTATATTATTCAAGATTCCCTTTAAAAAATTTACTTATAATTAAGTTAATTAATTTATCTAAATGTCCTAGGACATTTAGATAAATAGTACTTGCTTCTTTTTAGCAATTTATAAACTTTATAAAGGCTATAATTTATTCATAAAGAATACTGCTTATATCTAGCCAATGATAAGAAATAAAAAACAGTAAGTTAATCACTTAGTCAAAGTTATTGAAAAGTTAAAGTTACGCATTTACCATAAGAACTCCATAATTTCTGAAATATATATTTAACCTCTCGAGGAGATAAAGTTAATAAAATTACAGATCAGATAATTAATGAACGAAAAAGAAACACCCCAATAGAGACTAGCCAGAGCAGCAACCTTTGAGATGAAGACTGCTCAGCTACTTGAAAAAGCATTCAACTTGAAAGATTATAATATCTACACATAGAAAGCGAGCACTGTGCCTGAAAATTCTAAAATAGGAATTTATGATAAAAATCCTGATAAATACAAAAGATACGGAGAGGACCTTAAGTTCGGTGAAAATTCTCGCCCTGATTTCGTAGTAACTGTAAAAAACTAGACTGGAGGTCTGAAGTCTGTAGTAATTGACTCCAAAAGCCATACTGGAAAGGTCTCCATTGATGACTGTGATAAACTAATAAGCGATTGTAAGATCCGCAAATGTCACGGTGTCATGGTTCTAGCAGAGGGCGCTGTACTGTCTGGACCAAACTTTTAAAAACTCATGGACGCCGGTATTAGTGTAGTAAGGATCAAGCCAGATGAAGCAGGAAACTACACTAATAGAGCCAACTCTCATGCTATTCAAAATGCAATTCAAGATAGATTTGTTCCAAGGCCGTCCACACCAGAGATCACTTACAATTCTGATGGCAGTATCAATAAGACTTGCAAAGCTTTTAAGAACGGAGATATCACTGTAGATTCAGATGGGAAAATAGACTCTAAGTCAAAGCTGGTAAAAAATGGTACGATCTCTCTCACAAAAAATGGAGAAATTGATAAGAGGACTAGCTATCTTAAAGACCTAAAGTAAAGAGAAGAAGAAAGAAACAGAGATCCATTCTCGAACACAATCGAGAGGCCTGACACCTTGCTTACCGAGGACGGAGCAACTGTGAAGAAGTCATGTAGAGCTGCCTTATATGGCAAAGTAACTTTCTTGGATAATGGATTAGTTGATCCGAACTGCCAAGCTGTCAATGATGGAACAATAGTTCTTAACAAAGACGGCACAATTTCTAAAAGGTGCGAAGCGGCTATAACTTACAAAGCCTATAATGAGGGAAAGCCTACGCTTCCACCTAAGAAGACTATTACTTCCAAAGAATAAACAAAATTTCCCCTTTAAGAAGAGACAAAGAAGGTTGAATAAGAAAAGACTAGTGCAACAAAAATTCTTGAAAAGTTGTTGCAAATAGGTGAATAAAGAGCTCAAAAATAAAATTATATTGAAGCTAAGAGCTAAATAAGTACTGGGCTCTCCACTCCAGTAAAAAGTTTTCCCATTTATAAGGAATCCAAGACTAGCTATTAAGTTATTGATAATGAAACAAAGAATTCATACAAGAACTTCCCTCCAGATAGTTTTTACACTGGAAGAGTTACTATTTCTGGCCAGCCAGATATGAGAACAAGAGAAGCCAAGGAATTTTTCCAAAATTCATCATTTTATTCCCAGATCTCAATGAATTAATATTCTAACTAATCTTAGTCGACCTCACAAGCTTACATTTCTTTGAATGATTATTATCAAGGACCTAAAACTAAATCAGGAGCAATTGATAAGAGGTATAACCAAGCCAGAGAGTATATTGCTTCGTTAGGCTACGAAAATTTAACACCTCAATATCAAGGCAACTCTTCAGTTTCAATCTCTTCATTCAGTAAGCCTGGGAACTAAAAAGACAGCTCTTTTTACATTAGCTCATAAAACAGCAAGATTTCTTAACCCGAGAAAGAGTATAAAAACACTTCCAACTCTGGCCCCAAATGTGATCCCTCTCCTTCATCATCATCTTACTACAATTATTCTTAACCTCCAGCATAAAGCTCGAGCTCCTATGTTTCAAGCTCATTTTCTGGAGGTGGAGGGTCAAATCCATCTCAATCAAGCTCTGGCAATTTGTCTGGCTACTATGGAAGACTTACAGCTGCTGGTAGGCCAGACATGAGGACTAAGGAAGGAAAAGCTTGGGCTGCATAATAATGAGTGATGCCTCAATTTGACAGCGCTTTTAGAATTTACTTAAGCTTGAAACTATTTTTCATGATATTTTAATTCAAAGATCTTTTTCAATTATGGTTTTAACTTTCATATAAAGTCATTAATAGGTAGACATCTAAATTTATTGAAAATAGTCTTAATCAAATATACTTTACTTATGTGCTGCAGGGTGGCTTTATTTTTAGCTGGCTGAGTCAGTCAACAAATTAAATTAAAGTCTTGGTAAATAATATAATTTGATAGCCCAAAATTATATTAAAGTTAAATTTTGATTAAAATTTTTGTAGAATGCCAACTTATGCCTTTTTTTATTTATAGAAGAACATTTTTAGTTAAATTTTATGAATCTAAAATAGGAGAAAGAAGAATGTAAATAACTTATTAAAACACTTAAATATAGATACTTATTTCATCTACTACTTTCTATCCTTAATACTGGTGGTTCTCACTAAAAATAATCATTTTCATCCATTCATATTTTAAACTAAACATATTTATAGTTAATACTTAGTCAAAACTTCCTCCTCCAAAGAATGCTAAGAATATCAGCACTAATAAATGAGTGATAATTTCTTCGCATCTTTAGCTAGAGAAAGTTTGACAATTCTTGATGATTATCGCTATAAAAACACTTAATTTATTTAAGATGGTGTTTTTAATTTTTGTCTATCATATTTGATGAGTAATTGCTGATAAATTGCGATGATTAATTGAAATGACAGCTTGCTCAAATTTCTTAAGCCCAGCTTTGTTGTTGCCCCCTCAGACGTGGATCATAGTGAACTATGTCTCCTTGATTTGCATGTCTATCAAGCTCTGAGAGATATCTTGCTGGCACAGCATCTGATTTTCATTCTTTTGTAAATATAAATCATCACTCTCAATAAGAAACATAAACTCCACAAAGTTTAACTTGTTACTGTTATGTGAGAAGTTCTCCTAATTTTCAAGTCTTTTCAGCTCCTCGTTTTCCTATTTATCTTGACAGGGGAAGAATTAACAAAGGAGCTTTTCTAATATAATCATTGAGGCCTAATCCTCCACTATCTTTATAGAGAGAAGTTCTGCTCTACTATCCGCTATCATATAATTAATAATGAATGATTTAGAAAAAGTTTTAAGTAATAGGAACTACTTCTGAAGCTTGATTTCTAAAGAGAGCTTTGAGTTTATCTCCCTTGAGGAACTTGCCTTCTGTAACATTGCCTTTAATTTCGCTTAAAGAGCTCATGCGTCCAGTCTTCTCAGTCCTCTCCCTAATTTCAACTCCCTACTTCTCCTCTTCTGCTAAGGAGATCTCATTTCCAGTTTTTGATTTCACCTCGTTCAAGTAGTTAAACTCATCCTCCTCTTAGATTGGGAAGTTTCCTATTAGAGATTTAAAATGTAAAGTTTAATTGTGAGACATTATAATAAGATTTCTCGAAGTTAAATGCCTAGGTGCCACTGATTCTCGTAGGCCCTCTCCCGAAAGTGTTAGTGGATGCATCGCTACCTCTCGCATCAACCTAAGTACTGGTGAGACTATCTTGGAGTGATGAAATTAGTTACTCAAGCTAAGTTAAATATAGCTGAGAATTTAATAAAAAAGAGAATTAAATTAGATATTAAATTAAAATGGAATAAATCAGTGACAGTTGAAGTGTGTCCAATTTAAATAATAATTAGACCATTCGATTCAGCATAAAATTTTAAGAACTTTTTATCCTTGTAACTTTTTTTGTGGGAGCGCTCGGTCAAGAGTTATAAGCGACACAAGTTTTAATGAAGAAGATGAAGATGATGAAGATAAATGAGCGAGTCATATCTCACTGCTGAGAGGTGCTGTGGAGAAGATTAAAGAAGAAACTCATATTAATTTTTAATGAGCTATCGAACAAGCTGCAGATCAGGGGGTGTTTGAACGATTTCAACTGACACGAAGTTGCAGCTCTCCATTTATTATTTTAACCAATCACCGATTTTAATTCAAATTCCTACTATATATATTTACTCAAACTTAAAGTTGAAGGGGCGTTATCTTTGCCCTCAGACAGTGAATCTGAAAGTGTGGGTGATTGCTCAAGCAAGGATGGGAGCATGCGAATCTGCATATGCTGAGATTCAAATCCATCTTGGTGTGCTACCATAGAGTAGTTTTAGAGATGAAGGGAGGTACTTATCTTTATCCCTTCTCCTTGGTCTTAAGTTATTTTCAAACTCAAAACAGCATCTCTAGTAAAAATAAAATCCTCTCGATACATTTATAACTAATTTGATAACAAAAGAAGAACTTTCAACTTAGAAATAAAGTTATACAACATAGAAGCTATTCTCTTAAATAGAGGATTGCTCCTATTCCACTTTTATGAAAGAATCGGCGCCTTTTCTGGTACCTTATTAATTTGTATATACACAAATATTTTAAAAGTACAATAGTGGCTCTATACGGATCTGTAATCTTAATAGCTGGTTGCCTAGTCGCATTCTGGGACGAGAAACACTACAGAGATGTTATTTTGAAATCCTAGAACTAAATTTTTATTAATTTAATGTTGTCTTGAGAGGACTGGTGCAAACTTTTTTTAACATATGTTTTTTAATGGACTGATTGTTGCTCTGTTCATAGAAAGCTTGATAATCCACAACCCTTTCGTTGAGAACAGAGAAACCCGCAAGAATGAGCTTTAATGGGTGCTCTAAAACTTAGCCGCTATTTTCAGCATTTACGTCGCTCTCAAGATAAAGTGAGTAACCACAGATGCGTCTTTAGCATATATAGAATAAACAAATAAATCACGATGTTATAAAACTGCATTGGAAACTCGCATCAATTAAGAAAATGCATATTGAGCGGCAGTGGGGATATATAAATAAAGAAAGAAGTTAAAAGAGCTAAACAATTCGCAGAATAATCTCTATATGTCTATTTGCAGTTAATTTTCAAGTTCTAACTAGAATTTTTTACTCATGTGCTTATCGTAAATAAGGATACCATAGAGTAAGAAGGAGCTTAATTAAATTAAAAAAATCATGATTATGCAATAAATGGCTAATCGCCAGCACCAACTGAAGCTAGGCTAATCTTTATAATCTAGCCTTGCTGAGTGATCCATCTCTACTACTTCCCAAAGCAGAGCGCATAACATTTCAATTTCAAAAGCAGTTTCAAATAAGTCCACTTAACCAATCTTGAATACTTATTTTTACTTAAAATGTAATTTAATCTTGCAAGTTTCGAAGTAACTCGGACATAATTAATAAACTGACATCCACAATCTCACTCTAAACAGTTTTAAAAGCATAGAAAATAATCCAAACCTAACTTTAAACCAAGCCAAGATAGTTTATAACAACTGCTAATTCCAACCATACCAACGAAAGGTTAAATGATTTCTTAGTAGAACTTACATCAGAGGAGAGATGCAAAGTCTAGTACACTCAAGAGCTGAAATAATATGATAACTGGCTATAAAACAGCTGATGCTTATTAGGACAAATTGGATTACAGTTGCAGTTAATCCTAAAATTCTCTCAAGAGCCTTTTTAAAACTTAAGCTAAATAAAATTAACAAAGAGAGAATATTCAAAGCAAGAGTGTTGACAAAAATAAGGAAAAGGAAGCTGATCATAGCTAAGAGAGAGCTGCTTTAAAATGTATTGTTAATTTTTAATTCTGCTTATATAGATCGGAGTGATTATTTGGAGGATTTCATTCCTAATAAGGCCTCTTGGAAAAATTAAACCTAGCACCAATAACCGTCAAGCAAAAGACAAAACTCAAGATTCAGTGATAAAAAGTTGAAAACAGATATGATGATGTACAGAACAATATCAGACTATCAATAATCACTATTTAGTGAAAAATAGGGCGCTTAAAGTTCTATAAAGGAGATGCAAATGACAAAAGACTTAAGTCAGAAAAATGTTAATGTATTTGCAAGTTCAATTACGAGATAACAGACTTAGAAAATTTCATAGAATTTAATTTTATAAATGGCGAATAGTTTGCTAATCAAAGATCAAGAATCATAGTTTGCATAATCTATCCAAAATTTTTATTTGGATTTTATTAAAACCAAAATTTGGTCTCGACTCAAGGTAAAAGGTCTAACCTTTAGCCTAAACAGCTGCACATTTTAAAACTGTGAAAAGTTTGCTCTTAAAAGAGATCTGTGCAAATAAATTATTGATTCTTATCTACTACTTAAAAATTTAAATATCACTTCGTGAGCAAAATGAGAAACTGGATGTCGAAGGAATTCAGGGATTTATATAGGTCTTCCGAAACTGCTTATGGAAGTCTGGATTTTCAAGGGAAGGGTTTCATAACTTATGAGTCATTCTTAAATGGCATAGTTGTTTAGAAGCTTTTGAAACTGAAAAATAAAAACATTAACGACTACTAAACTTTAGTAGCATGCTTTATAATTGAGATTCCCGTAATTAGAGTTTACTATAGCAGAGAAGACATAGATACCTTCATTCAGTACTATACCTATAAGCTTTAAATTTAATTTAAATTTTTGAATTTTTAAATTTGCAAAGAAATTAATTATCCTTTAAGTTTATAACCTGTTCTAAATGCAAAATGCAACTAAAAATATTAACATACCTTCATCAAGCATGAATCCATCTTCAAAGAGAGGAGTTTTGATCTTTGACGTTTTTAAAAAGACTTTCTTTCCTTATTTTAAAATAATCATTAAATTAGAAATAAATTATTACAACTTATCTGCATTAGACTTTCAACATATCCGAGGTTTTTAATCCTAGTTTCGAATAGAATGAGGAAAAAATTTCAACTAGAATTTTAAGAGAACCTGAATATGTAAAGGAAAGGTTGCTAAAGCTCGAGTAATTTCTGAAAGATAAATTTTCCAAGACTTGGACTTCAGTTAGAAAAGCCTTTCTTGACCTAGATATTTTAAAACTCTCTTTGTTTAACTTTTCATTATTTTAGATGCAGACCATGATGGATTCATAACCACTGAGGATATCATAAGACATTTTGGCACTGACAAGGACTTCCAATACCATGAAGTCAAAAAGCTTTTGTAGGGTAAAATCCTATCTTCTAACTTGGACTATCTCGCATACGAGGATCTTCAATAAAAGCCCAACTCTAACTTCTCTAAATCCTCTCCTCTTTTGGAGTAATTAGCCTTGAATCACAAAACTAATACTTCTCATGAGTAAGGCTTGAACTATCGTGATTTTTCAAGATGGGTGGGGAATGCAATTCACTCTGTGTAAGGGTTTTACTTTAGACATGATTCGATTATGAATCCTGCTTATGAGAAGAATCTGGTCAAATATCATAATAACACTGGCAAAGTTCAAGGAATCAATCACAAACTAAATTATCGCGTAAGATGAAGTGGCCCAAGCAATTATTCAAAAGATACAGTAACAGTGGAAGACAATTATAATAGGAATATTAAATTTTTCTTTTTAAAGCTTATTTCAAATTAAGAAGTCATTTCATGATTTTTAGAAGGACAAGTCTAGTCACATAACAGCTGAAGAGTTGAAATTCTACTTCAACCACTGGGGTTTCTCTCTATCTGAGGAGACTTTTCAAAAGATTTATAAGGAGTTGGATTGGGATAAGGATGGCCTCATCTCCTATTCAGACTTTTAAAGGACTGTGGGCTCGAGATCCATCCTGGTGAAAATCTCTACTTCAGATAAGATTAGCCGCACAATTTTGATCTTAAAATATGATACTCTTCATTATTCTTTATTCTTTAAATTTGCGAATCCAAACTTGCAAGCACATGAAATGCTGGCAGCCAACTTTACATAAGAAGAAATTTTGCAAGCTTCATCAAAGAGTGAATCAAGATAGCTGCAACCAGTTTTTCTAAAAGCTTTTCTCCTAGTTGAATAAGCAATGGAACTTCTTCCTTCAGGAATTGAGGAAAGAGTCTCAAAAATAATCTGATTCTAGCCAGATTGAGCTTACTCGTTTTGTGGAGATCTTGAATGGCTTGAAACTCCAAATGAGTTAGGCAGAGTAAGATCGGCTGCTTGATGTGTATCCTGGGGATATCATCGGTGATAAAGTTTACATAGACATCAGCTCCACTCTTCCAACTTCACACCTAAGAGAAAATTAACAGACTTATGCAAATATAAATGTGGATGAGTCAGACTAAGACGACAACCCAGTGGATTCAAGTGGCTATACTGGCGAGTTATTCAGGAAAAAGCAAAAGTGTCCAAGTATGAGCTAGTCTGAAATTTAAATATGAACTCATACAAATTTATGTAACGCATTTAATTTTCAGTATCTTATATAAAAGCGAATTGAGGTTTGTGCAGGTGATGCGGACTATTAGGAATATAGATAAAGACAACAACGGCTATGTCACAATAACTGAGCTAGATGATATTCTGAGGTTGCAGTATCCTGAGTTCGCTGAGAAAGACATCTAGAGCACTCTGAAGAAGTTTAGATCTATCTAGAACCGAATTCTAGTTGATTACAAGATGTTCAGAGATAAGGTTGTTCAAAACATGCTGACCCTTTTTTCTTTTAAAGTTACAATTTTAATGCAGGCAAGTTAAGAAATTGAAAATAAGTAGCAGAAGTATTTTTTCAGTCTTTTTATTCAAGATTTTTAGAAATCTTTGTTGAACCATGACAGCTCCCTAGAGATGACCTTCAGAAGTAAATCTTCAGCAGATATTGTGAGACAGAAAACTCCAATCAAATAGACAAGCTCAGCTTAAACTAGAGATGTTCCTTATTTTGGAGAGAGTAAGATTCAAGTTGTTCTTTTTATGTATATTCCCCTAAAAACATTTCATTCAAATAAAGGATGAAGAGAAGATGGCGGCAATTAAATTTAGGAGAGAATAAAAGAATATAGCTAAGTTGACGAAGCAAGATATGAAGAAGCCAAACTTCAAAGTTGAAATGGCTAGTAAGAACGAATGGAAAGAACTGGATTTATCCTCAGAAATGAACCTGATTTAAAGAGTTCTGGGTAGGACTATGATGACTTCTTCAAATTAGAAGAGTTCAAGATAATTTAAACCCCAAAGCGTCTACGCCTACCAAAGACAAAATAGAGAAGTAAGATGGCATGATCTAATCCAGAGGTTAAATAAGCATGACTGATTTCTTGAAAAATGAACTCATTTAAAGAAGGAAGCTAAAGAACAACAAAAATAATGATAAGAGCTCGAATCATATTAAGTAAGGCTTTAATTTAAAACCCTCCCTTGAATAAGAAGAGTCTTGGGAGCATAGCAAATTTTCAAGAATAAAGAATCTCAACAAGACCATTTAGATAATTCGAGGAAAGGCATCCAAGGAAAATAAACTTGAATAAGCAATGAGGAACGAATAAAGAGCGGAAAATGATTTAGAGGGGAGTGGGTCCAACTTAATTAAATTTACAAGCCTTTCAAAAACTCAATCACTGTGTCCAAAGTAGACTAAAGAATCGAGTAGATATAGATAAAGAGCTACTCCTATTTTAAAACCCTCTCCTCAAAGAAGCTACTCAAACTTGCCTACTAAACAAGAGGAAGAAAATAAGTTTAAGAATGATGATAATCAAAATGAAGATAAAGTTAGGAATAATCTGGCTGCGAAAATCCAATAATTTAGAAGGCATTTCTTGTTAAGGAAAAAGTCAAACGACTTTATTGGTTAAAAACAAAGCCTAAAGGAATTTAGGACAACTATTTCGGAGAAGTTTGGATTAACTATCGAGGATAAGGTAAGTTACTTCTTGACATCTTAATATACAAAAATAGACTCTCAGTAAAATTATAAATGAGTGAAAAGAAAGAGAGAAAGCAACAATTACTTTTTAAGGAGAATGAATTACATCAGTTCAAATTTGAAGAGATTATGTTTTATTTAATTATACATTTTAGCATTAACTTTTGCATGTATCAACAAATTTATGGACACAAAGAGTTAGAATTAAGATTAATCTTTTGCATAACTCTTCTCTCTTTCTCTTTATATTTAGACCAAGATGGAATCCTTCCTAATTTTCACTAACTTTATCATATTTTATGAAGCCATCTTAAAATTATAGCTCTGATAAGGTTGACTACTTTTTTTAATCCTCATTTAAAATAAAACTTTATTTTTCTTTATTTGACAGAAAAGTGATGTCATGTTGAGTTTGTTATCAAATAGGACATAAAACTGATAGCTAGGTGGTAGGTAGGATGTATTGTGATTGCAGAGAGAGTGATAAATTATAATAATTTGAGAAGTTTATTATCAATTTTATTATTTAAGTTGTGCCTATTTTAATGCTGAAAAGTCACAATTAAGGAGTTAACCCCAATACCTCCACCACCACCGCTGTAACTACGACTGCTGCACCACACTCCAAACCACCAAACTTCAAACACACCTCCGCCAACTCTTAAAAAGTGTAAAAGGTGCATTTATTCCTAATTATAGAGTCTTAATTTTAATTATCTTAATCTAAATCCACCACTCGGAATAAAGAAAGTAGTTTAACTGCTCACTATAGAACTTAGTAAGGCTACATACTTTATCATAAATAGCAACTATTTCATTATAATTTATAATTGAGTATACTGAATCCTGGAGGAGCGTAGGACAGGGGAGGTGCTTAGACATCAAGACAAGACTTAGGCTAGCATAATTTGAAAAATTTAAATCTCTCTTAACTATGAGAAAAACCAAATGTGAAGTCTTTTCTTCTTCCACCCTCTGCTGTCTGCCATCCTCATCCCACCAACAAATACATGAGCACTATAGGAAATGAATAAAATTTGATTTAAAATTAATTGCCATTTTTATGATGCTACTCAAGAATGACGCCTCACTGCCTGAACTGTGGTAAAGTTTAGAGAATTTGTTCATGCAAGAGTCCGAGGTTGCTTCAAACCGAAGCCTCAGCAACTAGTGGAGGGCATGGAAAAGACTTCAACAACTCTACCAATGGCTTCAGTGCTAGATGAAATTCACTATAGCCAAAGCTGAGACCATAGTCACAAAGCCTGATAAGAAACTAGGCACTAAGAGTAAAATATTGTAATCATAAAAATGCATATGCTATTTATAGAGCTCTCAATTCACTGTAAGTATGAAAACCGGTCAGCACTATTCTTAAATTCTGTAATATTTCTGTGGCTTCCTCTTCATCATAATCATCGTATATCTAATCAATCATCGTCCCCCACTATTACTTAAAAAACATAGTAAGACAATTATTATAAGTCTCAATTTTGATAATTGAATAGTAAATACTGTCTGACATAGAAATTTCTGTTTGGCTCTGCATTGATTCATTAAGCATAACTAATCTATATTCCTAGGTATATCACATAAGCGTTCGCACCTGCATCAACGAATGGACTTTGCAGTATCGCTACTCGGAGCTTAGCAAATTCCATGATAATGTAAGGACCTCATCAATCTTAGTGAGATTAATATCTTTCCGTGTAGCTTAAGAGAATCCTCAAAGGCAGTGCAGATATTCCAAAGTTTCCCGCTAAAAAGCTAAACTATAAACCTTATAAACTTAATCATTATTGAACCCTTTCATTTTCTTTATGGAAGAATAAAGACAAAGTGATCCTCGAGAGGCAAAAGCAACTACAAGGTAAAGAAACAGAAATGTTCATCTTCTTCTTGACATTAATCTTCTTCTCTTTAGATTATTTGAATCAGTTAGGGATAGGTAGATCTTATTCAACTTGAATATGCTTGTCATTTCCTGAACATAGACAGTAAGTTTACTATTGACTATAGTGAACTAGTCTTATGAACTTATTTTGTAGGCTATTTAAGAGAATATCTTTCGGATTTGTAGATCAGATCTACGGGGGAGACACCTGCCACAGAACATGGAGATAAGTCTAATAAGCATTCCAGAAATAGATCGGTCTTCAGATCCCTTCTTGGAAACTAATCCAAGAACTCCAAGAATAGTCATAACAGACTTGACTCACAAATTAACAACAAAATATATTCTCTACTCATACTCATACTTTGATTAAAATTGAGTTAGACTTCTCGCCAGAGAGTGGGGACGAATCTTCCTTCGCAGGTGGATAGTACTAGAAGTTCACTAAGTCGACTGTAGAAATTACTAACTCCAAGAATAAGTACCAGACTCATGGGCGCATATCTCTTGGCTACAAGAAGATGATGTCGAGCAGCATGATTAAGTTTCCAAATTCAAACTAGATTCAAACAGCGAAGAGTGTCTCCAAAGACGCACTCGACATGCTACCTAGTAACATGGATCTAATCAGCTTACAGAAGTAGCATCAACTTACAGATGAGGAGGTAGTGCTCAAATTTTTCAAAGAACATTAACCACTATGAACAACTAAATGTTTTATGACAGATGATAATTTTAAGAAACAAAGGAAGGATCACTACCTGAGAGATTTCGAGGAATTCTACTTCAAGACCAGACCTAATTTCCAAGGAAAACTGATTAAGGTACTCATCGAGGGAGATATGATGATTCAATAATTCAACTTAGCCATTAGATTTGATTGGCGTGTAAGGACTTCTGATTTTAATGAGTGAGATTGACAGCTCCTATGTGAGCGCATGCACCACTATTCACCTCATTTCAAAACTCATCGACTTTTAAAAGAACATCCACGCAGATAACTTCATCAAGGAACTCATAAAGATAGAGCCGAAGCACATGAAGCACTACAAGTTTGAATCCTTCCTCGATAAGCAAATCTCTGAAGGCCATCGCTAGTCTGCACTCTACATCTTGTAGACTTATGTTGAACGCAGAATTGCTTTCAGAAACACACTCGGCTCAATCGCCTCCAACATCAGATTTGATGAGGAGTTTGACACTTAAAAGATGTCCAGAACTAAGAATATTTTCCTTAGAAGCATATTACTTTTGTATTTGAAGAACTTTGTAGATTAAAAACGAGACTGAGGAGTAGATCCTTGGAGTTATCTTGACGCAAGAAAAACTGAGACAGGAGATTTTAAACTTGATCCAGTCTAAACTTATGCATCAAGCCTCCTTCACTTCTCAGAAATCAGCTGCTCTGAATTTGGCTTAAACAGGTGCGGCCATTGCGATCCCAAATCATCTACTTAGTAGCTAGGACATGAAGAAGATGAGATCTAATCCAGTGGTGCCTATTGAAAGAGCTTCCCAAAAGTCAAAACTAAAGATTAACACGTCATTTATGATACAAAAGAAAGACTATGTTTACTTTCTTTGTAATTGGATTTTAAATTTAAAGAAGAAGAAAAATGGAGCGTGTAACTCAAATGATTAGAGCTTCAACATAAGCTTGAACGACAGCATCAGCCAAAATAACCAGACTCTTAAATATATGGGTGATATTAATTTTTTACAAACTCTAAATAGCTTTGACGAGACGACTGAGATAAAGAGAAGCTCAATCGAGCTTGATGAGGATTCGTAGTTGAAGAGTCAATCTTGCGTGCAAATGAGTCTCTTAAGTGATTCCCCAAGAAGTGACCACGAGCTGCAAGATCTAATTCTAACCAAAGTTAAGGACTCTGATTTCAATGGCGTTTTCCAGAAAGCATAGGAATCAAACTCAATAACTCAAGTAAATGAATTTTATAAAATGGATTATGAGCTAAAATTTAGCATTTATTTTAGGTAGCTTTAAGGAATTGCTAGGTCTAATACCCTCAATCAAAGCTAAGCTACCATCATTTATTAATTATGATTAACTTATTTTCAACTTTATCATTAGATTGCCTATTAAATAGTGACTTGAAATAGAGCAACTCTTGTGGCAGCGACTTGCATCTTCAGATTTCTCAAACTTATCAGTGCTTTGAAAATCCGTCCAAGCTGACTTTACAAAACTTCTCTCTCCATCAGTAGATGTTGAAGGGAATTGAAGAGTGTGAAGGGCAGCCAGATGAGAGTGCTAAAATACCTAGATCACTAGAAGCAACTCATAGAGGTCAAGTTGAAGTTAAAGCGAGCTCCTCGTTTCCAAAGAGAGGAGCATCAACTAATTAATATCGACTCTCCCTAGACTTTCAAGAATCAGGACTTGTGTAAGACCAACTCACCAGCTGATTTTAGAGCTTCAGCTAAGCCATATTCCAGAGAGGATATTTAACTTTGAAGTTAAAATGAGTAGTTCTGATTTTTCTAATACACAAGCAAAGATTTTTAGGCGAGAAAGCCAAGTTGCTCAGAGAAGATAACTAACTACCATTTTAAGCAATAATAAAACCAGATTGGAAGCAATAACCTGGCTGATAAAAATACTACAGTTTCCAATAACTCCATTTCCCCGCAGAAAGAGACACCAATTGCAAGGTCGATAGTCATCACCAAGCATCTCTATGTCGAACTTAGACAAGATAATGCAAAAATATATTCTAAATGATTCTATCTATAAGAGGAGAGAGAGTTTGAAAATTAGAGATCTCATCTCGTTTAGTACCTAGTGAGTGAACTCTATCCTGAGGATCAGCAATAAAATGAAGAAGCTATTAAATATTTATATTTTAACTCTTTAAGAATGTCTATTTTAATTAGCTCTAAACGAAGATACCGAGGATTTCGATTACTCAAAGAAAACAGCAGGCTTCAACGCTGAAATAGCTAAATTTTAAGACTCAGAGAGAAAGAATCTAAGCAAAATCTAGGATTTCCAAATGGAGAACAATCCAGAGAGTTAGGATAGGGAGGTAATCAATCTCAGACTATTTGGAAAGGAGGAAAACACCTCGCTCACAGCTGAGCAGCTGAGCCCCATTCACTCTTAAGCAAACATCTCCAAAGATAAGCATGCTGTTTTCAGAATAAATAAATGTGGCAAATTGAATCTCAGAAATGCTCTATTTTCTTGTAATGTGAATATATATAATATTTTTGGTTATCAAATAGGTTGTTAAGGCCCTCGTAGATGAAGTAGAGGGCTAAGAGGTAGATGCAGGTTTGAATAACGTTCTTATTGCCCACAATTTTTTGGAATTACTGCTTCACTGCCATTTTAATAGAAATAAAATATTTATGTACTCTTCTTCAATTCCCTCTATATCATCATAAGTCTAAGTGATGAGAATTATTATCCTGATGTCTTTTAAATATTCATGGTCCAAAAATTTATTTTCAATAAAAAAATCATTGCTATCATACTTTTATCATATCGAAGATATATCTTTATTTTGATAGAGAGAAGAAAGAGGAGAATGCGGGAGAAAGAAATTAGAAATCAATAACCTTAAGACTACGGCAAAATAATAATGGACAGTCTAAATGTAAGCAAACACTCATTATGAAATATTCCATTTTGAAATCTATTATGGCTTATACAGATCTCATAATTTCTCATAGGTGAGTTTCTTGAGTTTGCCCAAACAACTAAGAGGGACGCTCATTCACAGTGGGTACTTGACAGTAGCAGATGTGATGAAATACTTTGACAGATTGGACTAGCTTAAAACTGGTAAGTCTCAAAGAAAAAGATTGTAGTATTCTCTTCTATCCATCATCAATCGCCTTCAAGTAATTTAATTCTTGTGCTTAGACCCGACACTGAATGGAGAATAGATCGAGCAACTTCTAAAGGAACTTATCAGAATCAAGGAACTTTATGAGCAACTCAATTCCTAAATGTCCTTGACCTTCCCCATCAGTAAGTGAGTGAGTTAGATACCTCAATTGTCTCTCTCCTTTCTTTCTTTTTGTGATGATTTAACTTATTGCTAGGTGCCATGTTGGAGTAAGACGAATTGGATAAGCTGAAACTCAAGAAGAGGAGTGGTGTGCTTTTGACCAAGGAGCTTACTGTAATCAGGAATTAATCAAGCCTAGAGGACAGAGACATGAACTTCCTGGACGAAGTGTTTGGACTTGGAGAGACCACTGAGCTTTGTAAGTTTTGGAAACTTCAATTAATGTTTCGTACCTAGGTGGTTTATCAGCGACTGGCAAGACTCAAGTGTGTTATCAGTTATGCATGAATGTCTAAATACCCAAGGAGTTGGGTGGAGTGGATGGAGAGGCGCTCTTTGTGGACACCCATGGAGATTTCGCAATCGAGCGCATAAAAGAGATGGCCAAGTCTTTGCGAACAGCAGTTCTCAAGAAGATAGAGAAGGAACCTACTTTGTCCAAGAAGTACAAGGAGGAGTTTTAACTAGATCGAATCCTGTAGAAGATCCACTACGTCAGGCTGATCCATGAATCTGAATTCTCAATCTTCTCCAACTAGCTTGATGACAGACTACGCAATCCCACCCTCTCAAAGGTTAAGCTGATTGTATTCGACACATTTGCTGAGCCTTTCAAGTCGCAAGATATCTCAAGCCACGAGAAAAAGCGCTCTCTATCTATTGCATTGATGCATCTACTGCATTTGGCAGAAAAGTACAACATTGCTATTGTCATCGTCAACATTATGAAGAATGGAAAGAAGGATTACCTGAATGAGATAGCTGGAGGAATCGGAGGAGGCATTCAAGGCATGGGCATAGGGAATTAAGGAGGTATGGGTGGCGGCTCTCCTATCAACAGTCTAAGCCGGAGCCCTAATTCGGTGAGGACCTATTCTAATGTGTGACTAACAGAGTGATGCTGGAAAAGGACCATAACATAACAGAGGATAACGTTGTGAAAGCGCGTCTGATAAAGGGAAGTGTGGCCAGTCTGTAGAGCAACATGATCTCTCACTTCCAAATTATGGAGAAAGGCCTCACTAGCATACTTTGAGAGAACTAATTATTATATCAGCAATCTTAATTTCAATATAGCTTTATGCAAATCCTTGTCTATGATAAGTAATTATTTTTTGAAGTGCAGAAATAATTATAAATTGTGATAAGTTGAAAATGATGATGCTTTTCAGACGCAAAGTTGAAGTCAACGTAGAGGTAGGAACAAGAATTACTCTTTAATTCTCTTTTGCAAATAGGTGGATCAAAGCTTCTTCGATAACTTGGAGATGCCCGCCCCAATGACAGACATGGAACTTCAGTTACAGAGAGAGTAAGAGGAGTTGGCGCGCCTGTAGAATTAAAAGCAAGTTAAGGAGTCAAAGCTACACGGCCTAAGATAATTGCAGATGATTTAGCAACGTAGGATTAATATTCCTCAAATATATTGAATTCAAATGTGTATAGATAAACTAGATATGGCCTTTTATTAGTCGTAGGTATTATGAAATGGGAATTTAATGCTTTAATAAGGTGAAGGGTAAAAGGAAAATATTATTTCCTTTTAGACATTAAGATAGATTTACTTTTTTATAATAGTAAAGGCAAAGGTCATTTACTGGGCAGCCTGTGGTTTACTTCAAGGGTAGTGATGTATGCACATACGACAAAGAAAATGAGGCATGGTAATTGAGAAATGCAACGTTTTATCCAGAATATGGTAAGTAAACTTGCTATGAATGAAGAATACTAAAATCATCAAAATTTACATATCAATAAAGCTGGTGTTGTCTCAAATTAAGTTTATTTGAGAGATCACTTTGCTAATATCTTTTATAATCCTTAATATACAATCTACCTTGTGTGTATTTACAGGATATATTCTTTATACAAATTATTCGCTATAGCAGGCAACTGCCAGCTATCTGTGAATAATTGATAAGAATGAAATGAGCTTTAAATTCCTTTGCTGTCATATATCATTATAAATATGCTATAGCATCCTTGCAAGTTGTGCAGAGAGGGACAAACTATTTGAAGGACTTCGTTTCATTTGGTTTTTAAAATGCACCCTCCACTCGAATTAATGAAATTGTTAAGCACATTCCCTTATATAGTAAACTTTCTAATTATCGGTTCATCTACTCAAATGTATGTAATCAACTTTTTCCTTTTTTCACTGCATATTCTTGCTTTATTTATCTTTAAATGCCAATTTCTATTTCTGCTTCTAAGAAACGCTGTTATAGGCTGACACTTACAAATTATTGATATCAAATGCTTTGGACGCAGCAAAGGAAGTCTAAAAGGAACTGGAGTTTGGGTTGCAGATGACTCAGGACTCTATCAATTAGAATCTGCTAATAGATGAGCAAAGAGACTTGGAGAAGGTAAATAGCTTGAAACGTGAACTCTACAATCCTCAAGTTGCTAAAAATGACAAATTGAATTAAGAATGCTCCACGGAGGCTGGGAATCTTGAACAATCAACAAACAATTAAGGTATTTGTATCAGCCTTAGTTTTTAATAAAGGATGTATTTGTGTGTGTGCTATAAGTATTTTAAGGTTTGAATGCTTGATAGCTTCTGAGAAGAACAACAGAGAGTATTGCTTGATGGAGCAACACAAATCTATTCATTTATAAAGTAGTAGCAGTAGTAAAATTCATAAGTTGATAGTTCATTAATTGATTGTTGGATTATGATATAGCTGAAAATCATTGGATAATAGAATCAAGTTAGTTAAAATTGATTTAATGGGCAGTATTTGAAGATAATTATTTGATTAATTTTCGCAGAATACCATTTTAATAATTCTTGCCACCATTTGACTAGGAGAGTTCAAGAAAAGTTTACCTTAAAATATGAATAGGTTATTAAAGATTATCATTTAATTTATCATAGATTCTAGACAATTCTAAATCATATTAAATGAATGTATTCTCTTTATTTAGTGAATACAGAGAGTGTGTCAACTAGGGGGGCTCCAGTCTCTTAGCAATCAATATGATCGTCTACGGTATTAATGAAGAGAATAAAAAACAACTTGCGCTTTAATACAAGGAGCTATAGAAATAAAAGTAGTGACTCCCCTTTCAATCAGACAGGCTAGTCAATTTAACTTTAAATAATGTTGTGGGACTTAAAGAGACTGGAGTTATTAAATTAAGAAGTTTAATTTATTAATATTCCTAATGCTTATAAACTTTTTTAAGGAGGAGATTCTGTTTCCCCTTTTGTATTCTTTTGGTCAGTTCCTGATTAGTCCTCTTATAATATGTATCTGACGTTGACTAGGTTTCCGCCCCTGACGTTGTTGACGCACCTCACTCTCAGGTACTTGCAGACATGCTCCCCTGGCACTACCAATTTCTAGGCGCCACTCTTTGAGCATTCACTTATATCCATGAAGAGTTTAAAGATCAATCAATCAATCATGATTGGTACTGCTTCACGAACGTCCATTTGTCCATGGTGTTGCTCACGAATATCTATAGGAGGTTAATCTTTGACAAAATAGGTTTACTTCTACAGTTTGAGGGCCGCAGTCACCTGGATGCAGGACCACCTCACTCACAAAGCAGAGTGCACCCGCCGCCAGAGTGAAGTCCAAACTGGGAGTGAGGGCCTTGTACACGCTCTCGTCGTCCTTCAGCACGTTCTCCACCACGTTGTACGGCTCGTGGATGCTGTCCCACTTATCATAGAATATGTACTCTACACCTATTTATTCCACTTGGAGTATTAGTAGGGATGCTGTAGTTTGATTTACAGTGCCTGAGATTGCTTGGCCTGGGAGGCTACTCTCAGCAGGTTGTCCTTCAGAGCATTGACCATGTCGCCCAGCTCGTTGTACTTCTCGCCCAGCTGGTTCTTCAGCTCCTCGTCTTGGAGCACATCACCTCCTCCCTGTCTTCCTCCTTGTCTTAAATAAACTTAAACTCTCATACATATTATATTTATTGTCTATTGCCTGAGGCACTTTGCTAAAGGCGCTTGTTCTCCTCCAAGAGCCGTTCATAGTCGTTGGTGAGTTTGTGGAGCTAGGGGACGTGCGACTGGTCAATCAGTCCTCGCTTGGCCTTAATCATCTCGTACTGTTCGAAGTTTCCCAAGTACTCCAAGGGCTCTGCAACATATATAAAAACTCTATAGTCTAACTTACTGGTGATTTCCTTGCTGGCGAACTGGCTTTTGAACTGGTTAGCGTCGGTGTTGAACTTGTTGATCATCTGGTTGATGTTCTCGATGTGGTCCTCCAGACTCTCCTTGCTCTCCTTGATGCGTTTGTACCACAGCATGGCGTGGAAGCGCTTAATGTACTCCTGAGCCACTGTCACGTCACTCCTCATCTTCAAGTAGGCTCTTCTGTTCTACCTGGTCAACACATTTGCTTGACACTTCATGATTGCATGCTTCTGCTGCAAGAAGACCTTGCGATTCATGTAGGAGCGGAAGCGAGACTAGATCTTGAGGGCTGCATATTCCTTGCGGAAAACTTTGTCCTTCCTGTAACGCATCTTAGTCACAAAGCCCTTGATGTGAGACTGGATCATAACAAGGCCCTTGCACTTGCGCTTGAACTCCCGCCGTTACAAGTCTATAGTAAAAGTTAGGAGGTAAATATCTAAACTTACATCCCCTCCAGACTCTCTGGATATCTATTACAAAATACTCTTGAGCGTAGGCTAGCACCATATTAGCGTCCCATCGTTTGTAGGGGTCGACTCGGAGCAAGTTCTCTACTATGATCCTTAGCCTTGGGTAGCCAGCCATGCGTGACCAGTCTACGTTGGCAGAGAATAGATCGTCTCTGAAAGATGCCTCTTCTAAACGTTGAAGGGATGCTCGCCGGTCACAATTTGATACATTGAAATTCCCAAAGCCCACATGTCTCAAATATCATAATCTCAATTATGATCTTTGTTTAATAGTCTGCTGCTGTTGAATACCTCTCCAGTCTAAGACTTCAGGAGCCCAGTAAACTAAGGTGTGAGGCATCGCATCTTGAATAAGCACCTTACTGAAGAGTTGATGCGTGTGACGAGCACTGTCTAATTCTACCTTTCCCAGCTCTCCTATCATAGCTGTGTTATCACTCTGAATGTAAATCGATGATGGCTTGATGCTTCCGTGGATTAAATAAATCACCATTCCCTCAATTAGAATTTAAAATTATGTTACAGTTGTTGAGAGAGGCGAGTCCTTTGCAGATATCACAGAGGTACTTCATAGCTAGGCGATTAGAGGGACGCACTGGATTGAGCACCACTGTTTTGAGCATGTCTCCTAAAAGCGCTTCTTCAAACAGACAGACGAGTGATTTATACTGGTAAGGGGAGGAAGGTTTCTCGGCCCAGTAGCTGAACAGAGATATGATGTTTGGGTGTCCTCTAAACCTCATTTATAAATATATCCTAAATTAAAGGACATCAAATTTATCATGAAAGTGTCCAGCTCATAAACTTTCAAGTCGTAGATTCTTCTGTCCACGCAGTCTAATCTCTTTAAAACCAAGGGAATGTCTCTCAGGTGTGGTGCAGCTGGTGAGCATTTGAAAACTTCACCCTAAATGAAAATCGAGGTTATCAATTGAGCTTATGGATTATATTAATGATAGCTAGATCTCCTCTCTTAATTGCGAGCACGCTAGTGTGGTCGATTTGAACTTCGTCCACTCCTCTAATTCCAGAGAGCTCCATTTCAAATTCCCTTGGGTTCAAACTCCCTCTAAAGGGTAGCATCTAATTTCCCCCATACATAGAAGGGTTCATCATATACGATATATATATCAATAGGCAATATTTACAATTTGATATACCCTCCACCGCCATAAGGGTCTGGCTATTGGTAGGGCATCATCATCATTTGTCCACTTACAAAAGCAGGAGCTCCTATTCCTCCACCCAGGCTGCCCATTCCTCCTATCCCGTTCAAGCTATTAGCTCTCTAGTTGAAACCGTTTAGCGTCTTTGAGGGTTGAGGCTGTGGAGTTTGGTGAGCTCCATAAGGTGAGTACTGCTAAGAAGGGTTGTTATAGGATGGAGCCATCTATAAATATAAAGAAATCGATTTACCAATGATCTAAGGGTTCATGAGATTCTAATGGGAACTTTGCTAATAAGGTGAGGCTCCGATTGGATTAAACTGGCCGATAGCACCTCTTGAAGATGGAGCCATCATTCAAAACTATAAAAGTTACTTTGCATATATATTCCTAGTCCACTGCCTTGATAGGGAATGAGAGCTGACTAATTAACTTTTTGTAGAGATTTCTGATGGTCGATGGGAGCCAAGGTGTACTTGCTCTTGCCTTTTGATTAAGCTCTCGAGCCAGTTCTGCTCCCCATTTAGTAGTTCTAATACTGAGAGGGACCGCCATATCCCCCACCCGCTCCGGCAAAGGAATTATTCAAGGGTGCTGCAGAGTTCACTATAAATGCAATTTCAGTTTGTAATTTACTTACTAAACTCATGATAAGTAAAAATTAAATATATGCGTTAAAAGGAATACATATTTATCTTTATTCATTTAAGATTGGTTTACTCCACTTGTCATTTAGCTTAACTGAGTTTGTTGCCATAGATCTCCACTGTTAATTTATAATTCTAGTTTCAATTTCCAAAAATCCTTCTTCTACTGCTCTAGCGTTTTCAAGAATATAAGTTAGTTTGAAAAATCGTTGTCATTATTACACTTTACATCTTTATACATATAATATTCTTTATAATTGTAATAATACTTCAAAAGACAAAGTTAGATAGGCCTCTCTCTTGGTAGTAGTAGTATATAGACTACTACTACTATTCTACTCTACTCATTTTAATTATAGTTTAATTAGCTTTTCTTATAATCTCTATACCATACTCTCTATAAAGGCCACCTTCTCTACTTCCTTATTACAAAAATGCGCATGCTTCTTATCAAATGTAGATATTGCTATAGGTTATCGTTTAGGAGGAAGAGAGTGGCGACTAGTCAGTGCCGAGAGTAGTAGCTGCACCTGCAAGCGTATTTTATGAAGAATTGAATCCCTCTATCTTTATTAGTCAAATTTGGAATTAATAAGAGGAGAAAATTCTTTTAAGCATGAAATTTATTAGACCTGAGAGATCCCCACCGCCTCTCCCTTTATCGATGGACAGTTTGCCGAGGGAAGGCGGTGGATTTGAGCTGTCCCTCTGATAGCCCCCTTGGCTGTTGCTATTGACATTGGCAGTTCCTGAACTGAACTGGTAAGTAGTGGTTAGGTTGCTGCTTGCTGAGCTGTTCTATTGATTGATGGTATTCCCGTTGGTTAGCAGTTCGTTGCAGCTCCTCGTAGTTTGAGAAGCTCCTGAGATCGTGTTGAGGGTCTTAGAATCTCCAGTGACTCTGCGCTAGAGCTTTGGCTGCCCGCTGCCTGATATCTGAGCTTGCCCTAGCGTGCTATTTGCTCCACTCTAGTTGATTGAGTTTAGACCTCCGTTTATGGTTATGGAGATGAGAGCACTACTAGTGGGAGCGCCTTAGCCTCCTGTCACTGAGGATATTCCGTTCTAGATGAGGCCATTAAAACCGCCACCTGCTATCCCGCCGTTGTACCTACCACTACTCTTCTGGAGATTGAGGCCTCCAGAGCCTGGACCACCACCCACAGATAGTCAGTTGTCCCTTTTGAGCTGCTTTAAGGGGGAAGTTTTCAGTGCTTCTGATTCGATGAATTCAGGTTTGTTCTAAAACATTCAATGACAGTGATAATGATTTGAAATTCTTGAAACAAGGCCACTCTGGATCATAGCACCTCCCTGACTCATAGCTTTTTCAAAGTCCTCGTTTTTCAATCTCTTCTGCTTGTGACTATCTCTTGAGCCTAGCTACCCATGGCCTCCTCCATTAAATTAAATAGTGTGTATGCTCATGTTAAAATCCAATTGATGAGTTGTTCCCTTGAGAAATGTTATTGAGATAGTTGTTGCTGTAGGGTCCTTGAGCTGAATTAGATTATGCATTGGTAGCAGCCTGAGCACTACTAGCTATTGTGTTTGAATGATGGAAGGCTGGACCGTTAGGATTCAATAGGTTCGGACTGTTTACTTAGAAATTCGTCATGGTTTAAGACTGCATAGCTATTTGAGGGTTTTAGCTGCTCATTAATCCAATGTTTGCTTGTGAAGATAGTGAGTTGCTGGCTACATTTATTTAATTGCGCTTGAGGATAGTTTGTACCTCGCTTGGGATTATGCTTATAGTCTGTGCGCCTGCATTCATTATAGGACTTGCTTAGCTATTTCCATCTGCTTGATTTGAAATTACAATCATAGATCAAATATTAAAATATGTGAGGTTGATACTTCTAGTGCTGCATCGAACGCTTACTCATATTGATAAGGCCAGTAGTATGGAGGTGATTTTGATTAGAGTAGGAGGAAATAGAATTCTGATTATCACTCCCTCCTTATCCACCATTCGAGATGTTGCTACTATTTATACTACCACCTCCAATGCTCTACCTGCCTTCACCGATAGGATTAGTTTCTTTCAAATTTGAGTTGTTGTTATTAATTTGAGACTGGAGAATCAACTCGCTCTTTCTAACTGAGCGTATACTGATCTAACTACCTCCCTAAGACTACTCCTTCTATTATTGCTAGAGCCCTATAGGAGGTAGCAGACCACCTTAGATCTTTGTAACTGAAGCTAGCTCAGCAGGGTTAGCATAGATAGTTGAAGCCTTTCTCTTATTGCCAATTCCACCGCCTTATCTATCCTAACTCCCAAAAGTTGCAGAAGAGTTTCCTTCCTTCTCTTTCTGCTGCATCCCGAAGAGAGGAATTATTTTGGAGTTGCATAGGAGCGACGGCTGATATTGAAGTGAAGATGTTTCCATTTTGCATTATACTTCCTTTGCCTGCCTATTTCTCAAGCATAGCGCCAGCTTTGCCAACCACTGGTGGGGATGAGAACTGCTTGATGCCTGCACTTGAGAGATTCTTCTTATTCAGGTGATGCTTGAAGGCCATCGCATTACCACTTAGAGGAGCACCCCCACCTCCTCCTCTCCTGAGGCCTCCGTATTTCTTAGTGGTGTTCACTAGCAAGGTAAGATAGTCGAATTTCGAATCCTCCTAAACTTCAGACTTTTTCTTTCTCTCAGTCTCTTCGAACATAACCCTTTCAACTATCAAAGCAAATTATAGTTAAGATAGATAAATCTAATAATAACTAGCTTCTGCTCGTAGTGAACCTTCATTTGATCTTCTGCTTCTGAAAAAATGATCACTCCACTACTCTTGTTCTTTATTAGCTGAGAGTCTATCTTTTGGGCAAGTTCCATTACGTTTTGAGAAATTTCATTGCTCCTCAAGTGATTGAGTAAATCATTATAGCGAAGAATGAGGTCAACATCTTGCTCAAGGTAGGGTCGGATTATGGGCACGGAATACAAAAATTTATTAAGAGGTAATAAACTTTATATATCATTAGATGGATAATTTTAAAATTTCATCCTTACTTCTGCAACTTTATCATCAGCTAAAGCCATATATGGCTCAAGGAATCTTTCTTTGAAAGTTCTGACACTGAAAACCTTGACTGCTTGAATGCAGAAAGTTATAAAGGCCTTTCTATAGGTGTTGC
The DNA here is from genome assembly GCA_027382625.1 of Tetmemena sp. SeJ-2015. Taxonomy (NCBI): domain Eukaryota; phylum Ciliophora; class Spirotrichea; order Sporadotrichida; family Oxytrichidae; genus Tetmemena; species Tetmemena sp. SeJ-2015. Next base: position 26,681 of record JAJKFJ010022588.1, read on the forward strand.
TTTGGTGTTGAGCGAAGCCATTTACTATTGAGTTTATAAGTTTATCCCTCACATTCAATTTATACTGCATGCTTGCTAACTAGGCAAGGAAAAAAGCAGATGCAGTCTTTATCTAGTCGCAGCCGTTTCTAAACTATTCTATCATCATCTCTCCAAAAATATCATAGGTCTCTAGAGCGTTGAATCTCTTAAGTTGCTTGGCAAAGTTATTGATAAGCAGTTCTTGCTATCTCCAGTTGCCTTTATCTGCTAAGACATTTTTAGTAAGGGTTTGGATATCTTCAAGTAGATGAGAGTAGATGAATTCTTTATGATACTCAGAGGGAGTTAGTTCAGTTTCCATATATTCTTGCGCTCTTACTGAGTATGTCTTCAAATCTATGGTTTGATTTTAAACAGTAGAACTGTCATCTTCCCAACGAAAGATGTTTCTTCTATTTGCTCTAGCTCCTGTGCCCGTTCTATTGCCGCCATGAGTCAGGTCTTCAGTTTGAAATTGAAACTTGCCTGAATATTTTCCTCCCTCTCTTCCTCCTGATAGAGCTGCCTAGCCAAGTTATAAAGCAGTTTAGCTTTTTGCAACTGTTTACATAAGTCTCTCATAGTCCTTGTCTTTCACAAAGTGAGCTATGATAGAGTCGAGATTCTTGGATAGATTTTCTCTTATTTCTCTGTTGTTTGAAATCATGAGTAGCCGCAAGCTCTCCCCAAAATATCCAAGCTTATGATTTGAGGGGATTAGTTTGAGCGTTTCATGAATACTACAGGATAGCATTTTCTTAATATCCTCTGCAATATTTGAAGTGTCGTTCATCAACTCCTGTTAAATATCTTCGAAGAGTTTTTAATTCTCGTCCTTTACTGCGATGAACTTTTGGATGAAGCATGGCAGATTGTAAATCGCCTTAATTTTAACCTCTGGATGTCTATCTCGAATTATTTACCCGAAAAAAGAGAGAAAAAGCTCGGAGTGCTTGTGAGCTATTGAACAATGAGCAAGCTTCTCCAAAATTTTGCCACAGTAGTCAGCTACTTTGATTCTTATCTCATCTGCAGTAGCTTAAATAATTCAAGAAGAATATCTATATGAGAATAGCTGTATCAAGAACTTTCTTAAATATTCTATCTACATGTGGTACGAAATCACTCTCTATGGTCTGCCTTTTGAAAACTGAGAGGAATTCATTCATGAGCTCCACTCCATCTACTTGAACCATGATGTCTTCATCTGCGGCAAGTTCTAGTAACAAATCATGAAAATGCTGCTTAAACCTCGTCTTAGTCACTTTAATGACTATAGTATATAAATTGAATGATATATGAAGATTAGGATTAAAATGACTTCTCCTCCCTCTTATGAACCCTAGCCCTGTTGCATTTAATGAGCTTTACCATTTTTGATTGGACTACTATCTTCATTCTTTTATGCTCTTCTTGTAGTGGCTGATTCATCCAACTTGCTTTTCTTCTTCATTTGGTGTAGTGGTTACAAATATTCCAGCAGAAACTAACAGGCTTGCTTTCGAATTTTCCAATTAGTGTCCGAGCACATCATCTGAAACACTCTGAAAGCATTTGCCTCAGCTTTTAAGATTTCTTCACCTTTAGCGTCCATAATTGCGCAAAAAAGCTCGAAACCGATTTTGCGCCAGGGATATTACTGCTTTAAAGAAGGCAGGTCAATTATTCTCTTGATTACTTGCTGGCGAATAGTCTCGACTGATACAAATAAGACCAGTTTCTTGAATACGCTCACCCACTTCCCAATAAACTATGAAATATTTAGATCATGAATTAAAGCGAAGAAGAGTGTTTGACAAACTTACTGCTTCGTTATTGATATCTGCATTGAGGATTATATTGAGTGTCTCATCTAGGAGTTTGAGTAAATTGGTCTCGTTCATTAACTTTATCACTTGAGGCTTGCAAAAGCTGTCCGCACATTGACTTTGCATGTTATCATCCCACCCATCCATAGATGTCTACCTCCAACTTCATTAACACTTCATAAACTCCAAAAGCTTATAATAGACCTCGCTTAAAATGAATTTGATTAATTGTTTAAGTACTTACAAGTATGATGGGAGCAGCTCTTCATTGGCGCCTGGCTCCTTCATCAATCTATTCAGATTATCAATGATCTAAAAGCGTTAACTATTAATAGACCCTCTCCAAATTATTGCAATGAAATATTTTTCGAAGTTTTCTCTCAGCTGGCAAAGACTTAAAACGCCAACTTAGAGCTCTTTCTTTGTATAAGAGTGGTATGGACTTGTACTTACGGATATTTTTTGAGACTGATAGCCCTTCTTGAGAATGTATATTGAGCGCTTCAACTCTCCCATGTCCTCGTGAGTGCTCAAATAAAAAATTCAATTCCATATAATATATCGATATTGCTATACTTCTTAATTTCTTCTTCAGACTATAGGTAAAGTCATGACTTTGTAAACTTTCACACTCAGTCATAAAGGTTTTCAAATTTTAAATATCAATTTAAAATCCTGGGCAAGAATAGACAAAGCAAGTAGATCATGTTGATGATAATTCTTAGTGCTTGTTTTGAGGTTTGCTTACCTTGACACGCTACTTAATATCGGAGACCTCGTCTCCAAATAGCTCTGCTAGGTTTTGCGCCATTATTTTTGCTTTGGCTGTTTCACTCCTTCCAAAATTTATTCTGCAAAATTAGAGCTATTAATCTATAAAGTACTTTTAATCTTATGAGCGAATATTTGATTGGTTTATGTGCTGAGATAGTGCGAAGGGTACTTCTATTTTTAATAAAAGTTTTATAATTAATGCCATTTAAAATATATATTTAAATTTCATTAATTTATCTTCAATTAATCAACTTCATTCACTATTAAAAGTCGTCGTCCTATTTTCAATTGTTATTATATTATAAATCATTCACTTTCCTTTGGCTAATCATACTTTTAAAATCATAATCTGAAGCTTTTCATAAAAGGTTTGACTATCTATTAGCTTGGAACAAATTTGTACTTTTTGAAATTTCTCAAGTAATTCTTGCTAACTTGTTAATTAAAAATAATAACTTTTATAAATTAGGAAATATTTTAATAGCTCATAGTTGGTGTTTGGTGGAGGTAGAGTGAGATGGGAGTTCCACTTTGAAGGGCTTGTCTGCTACTTGCTTGAACTTAATCAACTCAATATAAAAACAATAACTCCACTAAAAACCATTGCATTTAATATTAGGGTACTTGAACTGGCGTGTGCCTGTCTTTGAGAATTGCTTTTCAAAGTGCTCCATCTGTACTTAAGGATCCTCAAAGAAATCCTAGGCGCTTGAATTACTCTAATTCAAGTGCTTCTTTGACTTCTATAAGTAAACAAATATCAATTTTAGTTAAATACAAACCACATTGCTAATTTAAGTAAGAAAGTTTATTTGTCTGCCAGTCTCTGCTTTTAGTTCTAAGTGGAGATGGATCTCTAGTTAAGAATCTCAGCTTTGTTAAAGGTGTTAGGGGCAAAAGAGAGCAACTTCATCCCATTGTCACTTGTCTAGCTGGAGTACTTGCTGATGCGAGACTTCCCAAACAGACTATTTAAACTCTAATTCAACGGAAATGATAAACTATTGATGTGATCGTTTTCTCTGGAGTGGATTGGAATTTAGTTTGAGATTAAGAGAGTAGGATCCTTGGTTATGATGGGCTGGTGATTATATTTGTTCATCCCACTGTTCAAGATGTTGGCTATGTTTCTTCTCTGGATCATGCTGGTTTGAGATCTCTGCTGAGAAATTATGCTATCAGTCTTTTCAATGACTGCCCTGTCTCTATTTCTCACACTCTGAATTAATGTCTAGTCATTCAAGCTCCTCTATTAAAGTTTATAATGCTAAAAAAGTGTGCATCTAATTTTCTTCTCTACACTTGCTTTTGAAAAGTGAAGGAGGACTGGTAGTCACTTGCAAGAGAGGACTTCTCCAAAATTAAAGACCTCTCTTCAAGCTGGGGAGTGTAAATATTTATGGAGGGCTCCTGTGCGATATGAGAACGAGAGCTTGCAATCCCTTGGCTTTGAGTCCTACTGGGGTGAGTGGCCACTGACTATTCATAGGATGGCTAGATCATTCAATTGAAGAATATGATAAATTACTTCAATCATGTTGATAGCAGCTCCTTTATTAGAATAGGCAGTTCGTAAGGTGCTGGATGGATTTAGGTCAGTGCCTAGCTTTGGGGACTCAGAAACGCTATTCTCTTTCAATTGAGGGATTACAATCTGCTTGTAGAACGACTTTATCATCTTGCCTTGCTTAAATACAAGCTTAATACCGTATTATGAAAGTTGCTTAATCTGTTTGTTGAAATTTTGGAGTGTCTTGAACTTAGAAAGGACGCTTTCATTTAAGTCCTCTACAGCTGAGAAGGCTTTAGAGCCAACAGCTTCTTGATAGTCTGACAAGACCAGTCCTCTAAACTCTCTTTGAGCAAAGAAGTCTTTCGAATAGAACTCTGGTTTAGCAGTCGCTAGAGTGTCTAAATGCTCGGAGTGATGCATTTACTTGGGTATCGTAAATTTCATCTTGAAGTTTGATTCATTGAGAGTGTTGAGGCCATTCTAGACCGTTTAGAAAGTTTCCTTCTCTGGGTTTTCCAAGTTTAAAACTTGCTCCCTGCTGTTGGTGTTAGACACTTAAAAGCTCGGCATATAAGATCATATAAGGGAAAGACAAAATATTTTTAGCTCTTGTGACCAGTTTTAATCCCTTAGCCTAATTTATCATCTTAAGAAACACTACTCTTGAGAGCAGATAGATTCATCTACACTTCAGTCAATCTTTCAAATTAAGCTTTCTCTTTAAGTCGTTGTTGAAACTGGATCTCATGAAAGAGGAGCCAAGTGCAAATGGAACACCTACACTCTCCTCTAATTATAGCATCTTATTATGGCTGTCCTCTAACTTTTTCCTCTGTGAGTCTCTTTCCTCCTTCATAGTCTCAAGCTTAGTATCTTCTCTTTCCTTCTCCTTAAGGATACCCTCTAGGATCATTTAGCAGGAATCTTTGTCGTATTTGAGAATCTACTTGGTCATAAGTCGGGCATTTCTGGATAAATTGACAAGTCTATGAGGAAATGCATTTGAATGGAAGATGTTGAATGAGGCTAAGTGAGTCTCGTTTGTAATGATTGATGTCTTTCATTCCCTTGACTGGGTCTTTAGCGATATAAGTCCATCTCTTCTTGGCTGCTAGCTCTTCAAACATGTGTGGTTCTTCACTCTCTAATTTCTCTACCTCTGCAGACGCCTCTCTCTTCTGACTCTGCTTTGATTTGTACTCAATCTACAAGATATTTGCTTTAAACTGAACTTGTCCTTCATTATAACTTACTATAGATCTCTCTAGTTTTCTTTGAAAATACCTTTTCATATATTGAAATAAAATGAGTAGTAACCTTTAATGTATCTCTGACTTTTACCTGACTACTCTCTTAAGATCACTTTCATACTCTTTCTACCTTTGCTACCTAGCTACCTCTTCAAGGTCCCTTGGAGACTTTTTGAAGGTGGTCTGCTCCCACTGATACTTCAGTTGCTTCTTGCTCTAGTTGCAAGTTACATTCCAGGCTGCATCATCATTCCCTCTGTAGTAATCATGGTCTAATATAATTTAAAAGTCTTTGAGTTAGATGTTTGCAAGCTTGATATTACGAATGAGTTCATCCTGTGGCTGGTAACTACGCTTGAACTTTTGCATCAGGAGTTCTTTGTATAGCATCTTATCATCCTTCTCAAAATGCTTTCCTGCTCCTTTGAACATTCCAGAGTCTCAAAATTATAAGAAAGTTGAATGAAGAATAATGATAGAGTCATTCGGATTGAATTTACTACTGCTGCTGTCTTCCTTTTCGTTCTAAGTTTTGTATCCGTTCAACAAAGCAGTTCTCTCCTTCATCAAACTAGTGACTGCAAATCCAGTTTTCTCTTTGAATCGAGGGGAATTAGACTGAGGGAGACCTCTCTGCATAATTAAATACTTATTTGTTCTTAAAAAGAAACTATAGAAAATTATCTCAGCATAGTAGAGTGATATTGTTTCTAGCTAAGTTGATCTGGGTTGTGCGTCTGACTTGTCTTGAAAGCAAGTTCATGTCTTGAGTTTTAAGCAGACTGCGTTTAGAAGAGTGCTGACTTTTTTATGGCAGCTTTGATCTCCTGAAGTGGCTCTGCAGTCTTTATCTGCACTTTCCTTTCATTCACTTCATTCTTCTCAGCAGAGGTATTCATAGTCGGCCCTTAGTTGATCTTGGAGGGAGATTAATTAGACTCTCTGGTTTTGAAATTAGAAGTGGTAGCGGGGGTGATGAGGTTTTAGTTGTTGTTAGAGTATTAGTTCTTTAGAGGTGAGGAATTCATTAAGGAGGAGAGAAATAAAGAAATAATTTTATTTACAGATTTATTAACAACGCAAGTACACTCCGTCTTTTTAATAACTCGAAAATCTCTAAATACTTTTTTACTTTGAACTCCAATCTTTCTGGATATGTGATGCTCAAAGATTTGAATTTAATCTTCGTTATAGATTTATAGCAAAATGAAAATTAGGTATAGAAAACTAATATCAAAACTTTTATAGCTTTATATTCTTAGAGGGGATAGTTCTCTGTTCAGTTTTAAGCGTATCTACTTAGCATACCCACAGGCCCACTGAACATCTGCCCGTTATCTCTAGCATCAAATTCGTACTCATCTTAAATGTAGACATCATTTGATATTTGAAGTTATTTGTACATTTGGTATAATAGGTTACGTTCTCTATCAAGTCACCCCTCCAGTGCTAAGCATCTTCAATGCTTTCATCTACTTCAGCTTGAACTCGTTATTCTAATAAATAAGTCTTAAACCTGATCTTTGTCTTCAGGTTTCGAACTCTATCTCTCCTTCTTAGTCTCTTGTTCTCTTTACTTGATAATGTTTTAATCCTTTCTTTCGCTTTGAACTCTGCTCTAGTGGCGAGATTTAAAATTTACTCTTCAAACCCCTCTCAAGTAGTCTCCATTCCAAATCTATTCTACAATATGTCCCCCAGCCCCTACATTTCCATTCTCGTCCAAGTACTGCGTGCGAATTAGCTCATCTAGCTTGAGTACTCGCACGACCCACCTAAGAAGAAGGAATGAATCTCAGTCATGATGGAGCCTCTTGGCCGCCAGGTGTCTACCTCCAGTTGGTGATAGCCTGGCTCAATTGGCAACCTCAGAAATCCATAGCCCTCTATGCGATGGCGATTCCAGTCATCCACTGAGTTCACTTAGAACAACAGATAAGGCCTCTTACTCACTAACAACAAAGTTTAATTTTTAAAGTCTATTAAAGCAATTTACTTACTCTTATCATCTTTAGCAAGGAATATAATCGATATGGTTATTCTTGAAATACTCATTTCATGTAGCCTTCTTTCATTTACTCAGTCGAGGCTTGCAAAGTGCAACAAACAGGCAGTCCTAATAGTTTCACTCTAGATAATTAAGCAGTTAGTTCTGCAGCCACTCAATCTAAGACCTGCTCTGAAATCTAAGATAAATAGGCATGCCCAATTCTAAACCCTCAAATCTCAGACTTCTAAGCAAACTAAGACTAACCAGAAATTTAGAAAGTAGATTGGCAACTGAGAAATGACTATGAGGGTTTGTATGCTTTGGAGCCCTAGAATCTTCTAGCTAGCAATCATAACTCCGTTTATAATCTGTTTTATAGTAAAAATAAAGATGAATTGAAAGAAGTTATCCTCTATATTTGTTTGCTCCTATTTATTGGTTCGTTTTATGGGTATTGAATGTGGAATAAAAAGTGAATAAAAGCGACCTGATTGTGATAAGAGAGACTCAGCAAGAATAATTAGCAACTATTGATGGTTATCAATACGAGGGCTGCTAACTGTTCGATAACATAAGCAGCGAAGATGAAACAGACAATAAAAATGATGCTCAAATGTGAATAAAATACTTTAATCAACTATCTTAATTGTGCATAATAATTAATCTACAATTAGTTTACATCTTATCTTTTAATTAAAGAAAGAGAGGATATTTCTTAATGGATACTAGATAAAATTTGAGAAAATTCTTAAAAATAATTAGCCTTATAAGTTTAGGATGTTATAATACTAGCATTAGTGAGAAGGGTGAGTTGAAAGTGCGTTTATGTTCTATTTTCAATTTTGGAATACTGACTCTAGAAAAGAGATTCGCACACGTGTTAGCCTTGAACCTGCCTTTGGAAAATTATTTTCTGTTTATTGAGATCAAAGCAGGCTCAAAAGTATCTTAAAACTTGTAAGCACGACAATGTGCGAATTTCAGATTATAAAAATATTTTATCATTACATTATTAATTGAATTGCGTTCTAGAAATGACAGAAGATTAGAGATCTTCTGTCATTTTCAAGCTAAACGTACGTTGTTTTATCTCTTTTCTCAGTTCTAGAATAGTTTTTTTTTTCAATAAAATTTTTAGTAAATTATAAATAGCCAGTTTCCTCCATTATTGAGACTTTACCTCACCCTTTCACTTCACATTGTTTAGATTTACATTTCAGATGAGACTTCCTTTGAAACAATTTTGGCTTGTGTATTTTGTTCTTTTTTCTTAGCTAGTTTGTTGTTAATATGATTATTATGATTATAGGAAGCAGAGTGGATTCTTGGGCAGCGGGAATCCCTAGCTTTGTTTCTTACTTTATTATAAGAATATTATTGGTATCTGAGCTACCTACTCTCAACGCTCTACACTCTCTAGCTCATATGAGAAAAGAGAGTGCTCACTAAACTCAGTCGAGGTAGTCGTCCTCTCTACGATAGTTTAAACCATTGTAGTTCCTTCCAACTTTCATGTTTTGAGGGGCGGTGGGGTTGTTTCCCCTGCTCATAACCAGCATAAGGAACAAGAATCCCATCAAGATGAAGGTCAGGGTGTTATCCTGCCCACTCCCAAATCTAGCAGAGGTTGGCTGTTGGATTGTGGGGTCGCGTAGTCCTTGCTCGGAGAAGCCGTCGTTGTGGGAGAAGTAGGGGGCACCTTAGCCACCGTTTTCTATCTGGCTGGAGGTGAGTTGCTCTATGAGTTGACGCACTTGGTCGTAGATCATGTTGTAGACGCAGACACAGTTATTCATTTTGGATTTTCGAGAGTGGTCAAGATGTTTTGAATTAATTAATTATTATTTGCACAGAGTGTTAAGCGCTTATATAATTGCAACGAGCAGTATTAATTTCTATTTTCACCTATTTCATGTAGAAAGTGGTGCAATAAGTATTAATAAGCATATATAAATGTCAGATTAATTATCTAAAATAAGATAATCTTCCATCTATAGATTTAAAGATGAAAAGAATTGCAATATACTTTCATTGGTAAAGGAGTATTTAAGTTAATGTGAGAATTTCTGAATTAAAACATATAGACTTGTGTTTAATTCCACTTCATTCTCACCTTTAAGTGCTCTCGTTTATTTTTTTTAAACTCAATTGAATTATATGGAGCATGTTGGATATTTATAGTTTAATAAATACTAAATATAATATTGTTGTTTAAAATTGAAGCTTATGCACATTAGGTTATAAATAGAGCTATGATATACGTTCTTAATATTATTTACTTTTCTAAATGAAGCATCACTACTTCTGCTACGGTTGTTAAGTAGCTACTCTCTTTTTTATGCAGAAGAATAAATATTCTATATGAGATAAATACAAGATATGCGATCAGTTGCAGCCACATTGGTCTATATTTTCTAGATTGGTGCCCACTGCTTGCTCCCTGAGCTTTCATTCCCGCTCATGTTCCCATTACTTACATTACTAAGAGCTTATAGAATTACTATAATAAAAACTAAGAGGACCAGCTTTTTACTTGTGTTATTTCAGATTCTACATCATAATAGCGAGTGCCTCTGGGGAAGTCTTTCTAACTGTAGCGCCTCCTACATGGCTCGTACCACTGACACTCACTAAATACTTCCACGATAAGTATACTAAATATATATTTGGTTGACTACCCCCTCCACTGATTACACTTGAGGGACCAGCAGCTCCCCCTCCAACCATAATCTATTCAGCCATCTGCGTTAGATGCTTTGAGTTAGTGGTCGTGCGTTGAGAAGACTTGCTAAAGACTCTCTTTATTTCTGGCAGGAAGCTGGGCTGGTGTTCATTATTCGAGTGATAGCCTGACACTAAAGCCACTGAGCTAATCTTTCCACTATTAATCATCGAGCTAGTGTGACCTGTTTAGCTTGTATTATTCATATTAGAAGTCACATCTCTAGTAGTTTCATTCTTCAAGATGAGTGCTCCCATGCGAGGAGGCTTCTACATAGTAGAGGGATTGGAGCCATCTCTGCCAGTGAGATTTGGCTTCTGTATAGCTAGCTTAGTATATTAGATCAGGTTTGAAACTCTGGTTGAGTCTGAATCTTGACCCGGAGAACTGTAGCCTCCGTATCCATAGTCATACTCATTGGAAGAATTGTTTCCATCCTGGCCTTATTTCATAGGTGGCTTGACTGGATTTAGCTTATCTGGCCTTGCTAGACTGGAGCTCTGGAAAGACAGGATGGAGTTTCCAGTGATTTGACGCGCTATAGAGCTAGCTTTGCCTCTGCTCATAGCCCTTACAGCAAATGAAGTTGTATTATTCGCAATTTATGAATTGGTGTTGATTGCGCCACTAGCTCCAATAGATGGGCGATCCGCACTGCTTCCATTAAAAGCAGAGTAGCCCCCTCCACTTATGATTGAAGTCCCTGTTGGACTGATGTTAGACTTATCCTCAGTCAATGCAAGCTTAAGATATAAATCAAGGAGAAAAGAAAAGAAGCTTTTTAGTTCCTGTTGGGAAGGGTGATGCGAGGGCAATAGGTGCTTCTGTAGTTTTCGTAGTTTCAACGAGAACGTTATTCTCGAATCTTCCTTCCTTGATACTTCCATCAGAGAAAAATAGCTTTCCCTAGCCATGCTGGATGCCTCTCTTCCACTCTCCCTTGTAGACAGAACCATCAATCCAGTACATTTCTCCATAGCCATCTCTCTCGTCGTCCTTATAATTACCTTTGAATACGTTTCCACTCTCCCAAGTGAAGACACCATATCCATTCTTCTTATCGTTCTCATATTCTCCCTCATAGCTGTTGCAGTTTTGCACGTTTTATTGCTTCTTCCATTTGCCCTTTCCATTCTTGAGCCCCTCTTTGAACTCTCCGACATAGACGCTGCCATTTTTCCATTTATACTAGCCCTGCCCGTCCGGCTTGCCTTGCTTATAAGTTCCTGTGTATTGATCTCCATTAGCAAAGATATCTGTACCTTGGCCATGCTTCAAGCACATATTCCACTCGCCTTCATAGCGATCACCATTTTTCCACTAGTGAACACCATATCCATGGGCCTTGGAATTCTTCCACTCTCCTATGTAAGAGTCACCGCACACTCCTTTCCAAATACCGTAGCCTTCCTTCACGCCTGCCTTCCACTCACCATCGTAGAGTTCTCCATTAGCCCAAGAATAAACACCTTTGCCATCTGCTTTACCATTTTAAAAATCGCCCTCGTATTTGTTCCCATTTTAGTAACGCTCGTATCCTCGACCAGAAAATTAAAGTTAAAAATAGCTCTGATATAGAGACCATGTCTCACATCATTGACCCAGTTTCCTTCATATACTCTATCTTTTTTATATAGCATTACTCCCAGCCCTTTTCTCTTGCCAGCTTGAATTAATCCTCGATAGATTGCGTCAGAGTACTTCTTTATTCCGAAATCTGAAGATTTGCGTACTTCATCGAAGTCGAATACATTGGATTCCATTATGTACTCTTCACAAAATTAATTATCAATGATGTATAGCTATCAATCTAAATTCATCACTTATGCTTTAGGTTTCCCATTATTCAATATGTCTTAGTCCCTTTTTCTTTTTTTCCTCCTCTTATTCCAATTGTCTATAACATTATTTTTAAATTTGTCGAATTGAATTAAGAAGTTCACAATGGATAAATGAATTTAAGCTCTTACTTTTGCTGTATTAATAGCATTTATTTGATCGTCTCCTCATCTAGTTCTTACGAATCTCCAAACCCTCCGCTGACTTGCTACTGCTGCCCCATGTCATCTTCTTTCTCCGCCTTGTGAGTTGCATTCAAATTTTCACTCACTTTATTTCCACTAGTTTGGTTGTTAATATTGTTATTGTTCGACTACTATTATTGCATTTAGTTCATATTGATTATGTTAAAGCCTTTGGAGTTGTTTTACAGTATCTGGCCACTTATATTAGCCAAGCTCGTCTTCCTCATAGTTTGTCCTTTCTGTGGACTGTTAGAAGCAGAGCTGCTTGTTTTATTATTCTAAGAATTGCTGTTACTGTGTCCAGCCAACTACGAGGCGCTGTTATTTTCATTCCCTCCTCCTTCGTAATAGTTAGTCATGTTATTGAAGTTACTACCGTTGGTTCTATTAAAAAAGTTGTTAGATAAGTTGCTTTTGCCTCTGCTCTGATTATTCTCTCAACTTGGGATTCTTGCCTTTTGCGAAAAACTGTTCTCGCCCGAGTCTTTTAAGTTCGCACTTGCGTTTGACTTATTCCTGTTAGTTTGGCTGGAGGATTTAACTGAGAGGTCTTAGATGGCCCCGCCCATGATCATTTCACCGACGTTGTGCAGCCCTCGGAAAGAGGAATTCTTGCTGTCTGTTCGCTTATTGCCTCCCTTGTTGGTTATGAATTGAGGAGTGCCAGTTCCGCTGACTCCATTCGAGGCTGGTTTTTCACTCAGAGTATCTGAGGACTGAAGCGTCAGTGCCAGTTCGTCTTTCTTCTTGTAGAAGTCCCTTAAACTTGCTTTTTATTGGGCTTCTCTGTTATCAAAGGAGCCATTTAAGTCTCTGGCCTTGGATTTTTGCGAATAGGCGGGTGATGCCTCCACCCCTGGCAAAGCCTTTTTAGAGGAAGCGAAGGAGGCGTTCTCCAGCAAATTAAAATCGCTATCGCTTCTTCTCTAGCTCTGTGTCTCACTGCTGTTATTGGCCGCTCTTTGATTTTTATTGGCTGTGGATTTGCGAGAACTGGCTGTAAAATTATTGGTAGTCTAGGGGAGTGGGTAGGGTTGGGGGTTCGAAGCGTAGGGTTGCTAGAGCTGAGGCTTAGTATTTTTCTTGTTGATATTATTCAGCTCGACAACAATGTCATCTTCGATGTTCATTATAAAAACAGATGCTGCTTGAATATAATCTTTATTATTATTTTAGTGATGAATTCACTATCCTCACTCGCAACCCACAGTAGCTGTTCAAAATTAGAGTCAAAGAGTGGAATTGAATTTGAAAGATTAGCTTGGAACATTAATGCTTGGTTTATTGATAAGTGCGTTGTGTGATCAGACTGTGGGTGCTTTGTTAAGGATAGAGAGGAAGTCCTTTCGGTCGACTGAGCCATCGCGGTCTGTCTTATTTGCCTCAAACACCATCTCCTTCAGCTCATCGTCACTCATGGTCTCGCCCAGCTCGCGTGCAATTCTCTTGAGATCTGCGAATTCTATGAAGGGCTTGTTCATGGAGAAGAGAATGAAGGCTTTCTCCAACTCCTCTGGGGAGTCGCGCTCACTCATCTTGGTGGTCATGATCTCCAGGAAGTCGTTGAAGTCGATGGTCACCTGTCCTTCCTTGTCCTTCTCGCGCTCTCTCTGGCCGCCTCCGCCAACTCCGTTGTTGTTAAGCTCCGATATGAGACGCTTGATCTCCTCCTTGGCTGGTTCAAATCCTAATGCTCTGAGTGCTACCTTCAAGTCCTTCATGTCAATCACTCCGTGGCCGTTGGTGTCGAACAGGTCGAAGGCCTCCTTGATCTCTGCCTTCTGGGCTTCAGTGAGTTCCTGCCTGTACTGGCCCTTTACCTTGCCCTTCTTCTTGCTTGCGCCTGAAGCGGATGCGTTGCCACCTCCTGCTGATGAGCTCTAGTTATTTGTCTTATTCTAAAGCACAAATAGTGAGCATTAAATTCTTAGTAAGAAAATAAAGAGAGAGAGAAGTTAATATTCACTAAATGAAAGGCTCTTATAGCAAGTGCTCTTAGTTTTGGAAAGTTTCAAGACAAAAGTGTGAATTAAGAGATAGATTTATAATTGAGTATGAGTGTGTGGGGTAGTTACCATTATTCGAGTGAACTGGCTTAGCTGCTTAAATATTATAATTAACTTAAATTAAATTCAAATATATTCTCATTCTCACATTCACTTTATCATCATCTTTATTCTCCTTTGAATCCTTGAAGTACTGGAATTTAAAATCCTTAAAAACTTCACACTCAAATCTTGTTGTCCTTACCAAAAATAAACAAATAAATTAAGAGAGTAATTTACATTTATTGGATGAGACCTTATAGTCGTCTGAGTCGTGGAGGAGTTTGATCTGCTGGTCCATCTCGTGCACCTCGTCCAGGTGGTCGGAGAAATTGCGATAAGTCTTGAGTAGTGCAAACCCAGCTGCGGGTTTCTTCTCCTTCGCTTTAGCAACCTCAGCACCCATCTTGCTGCCTATGGATTTAAACTGTGCTCCCTACTTTCAATAATAGCGCAGTTACTTTCTAAATTTATCAGCTGCAAGGAAGTCCTGGATGTCAAAGCCTTTGATGGGTTGGAAGGTGCGGGTAGAGACGTGGTTGTTGAACATCTGCAGGTGCTGTTGTTAATGCTGCTGCCTGCTAGCTGGGTTGTGCTGGAACAAGTGCTAGTCCCTAGCTGCTTCAGCATTGAACTCTAGTCCTCCTCCGTTGTTGTTCTGGTGGAGAGAGGGCTTGTGGTTGGGGTTCTTGAAGGTGTCCAGGCGGTTGATCTCTGCCATGCGGTTCTTGCGAGTGTCACTACCTCTCCTTCCCTTCGCTTTCTAACCTGCATTCGCTAGGTCGTCATCCAAAGAGTCATTAGAGTCTTCTAGCTTCTCCATGTGATGCATGCCTGGCTCTAACTTTAGTGGCTTGGCGTTGAAAGCTGCAGGCAGCCTAGTATTCACTCCTCCTTCTCCTGATTCATCCACCATGTCTCAAAATAAATTATTGGAGTCTGCATAGTCGGTTTGAGATTATTGCAAGGCCTTCAGCTTATTAAGAATACTTGATCTGCTACCCACTGAATCAGCAGCATTGCAATCCTCTAATGAAATCGTCAGATACTATCGCTATATCTCCAAGCGATTACGTGAAACATATAATGAATCTTTCTTCTAACTCTTAAATATAGAGATGGCGTTCAGTGGGCCAAAGTCTGGCAAGAAGAAGCCAATCATCATAGTCCCCTCGTCCTACATAGCTGGAAACATCTGCCTTCAAAATGCAAGGGACTTCCTCTAGGACGGTCACTACTTGGACAAATTCTCCTCTGACCACCACTTAAAGCAGAAACAAGCAGCAGCTGCCTCTGATTCCTTTAGTTATTCGCAAGACGACAGCTTGAGTCAGTACTGCAGTGAGGTGAGTTATCAATTCCCCAACAATGAGCGAGTGACCTTCGAGGTACATGACTCAGTGCAGTTCTTCACAACTTCTCACTGGCGAAGAGTAGTTGCTGTCTTCATCAATGGCTTTGACTATCAGTTCAAGGACTGGCCTCTTCCCAAGCCACCTAAGATGGTAGAGCTCTTCCAGCGAGTGCGTGGCTACTATCTCCACTACTCTGACTAGACTATACAGCAGATTCCCGAAACTGTGCAACGCTGGAACGTGAAGGCGCTACAGATCTAAAGAAACAAGCGTCACTAGGACATCTCAGTGATGAATGAGTTCTGGGCAGACTTGGACAACTTCCTCAAGAAGGAGAAAGTCATGGCGCCAGTAGCTGATCCAAAGGACCCAACTAAGACGCAACTCAAGGACCTCTTGGAGATGTACAAGCTCAAAGGCTACTGAAAGATGGAATATGGAATAAATAAGAAAGAAGTATAATTAATTTTCAAATGACTTATTACCCTAATGAAGTGCTGATCTCCCTTGAGAATGACGAATAAATGAGAATGATTTCGATGTGCAGTTAGTTTAAATATACATTTGGCCTCATTTAAACATCATAGCGTCTTTACGAACACCGATCTCCTCTTTCTCTTATGGCAGCAACTATAGTCTCTATAATTATTCAATCAGTTATTTTCTAAGTAGCAGCTTTCACTTGCAGACTTGAATATCGATGCCAAGATCACTCTCACTTTCTATATTAGTCTCAAGATAGGCCATCTCATAGTGATCATCCACATAGTACACAACGAAGTCTGGGAACCAAGGGTTCTCTCTAGGTGTCTAGAAGAGCTTGTAGAACAGATCCAGGCACTCCTGCCCGAAGTTATTGCCAAAGATTTTGAAAGACATGATGGTTGAATTGTGGAAGAGTGACTGTGCGAAGAAAGTCAAGCCCATGTCGTTTATGTGGTTGTAGCTCAGATCCAAGTGGATCAGAGACTTGTTTTGAGCCAGTGCTTGAGCTATTGCCTTGGCTCCATAGTCTGAGCACTTGTTGTTGGCGAGGTGCAGAGACTCAAGGGAGCAGTTTGAAGATTTTAAGTACTTGGCAATAGCCTCACAACCCTTGAACGAGATCTCGTTTGCATTCAAGTCTAGAATCTTAAGTGTGTTGTTCTCTAGCAAGTGTTCCATGATTATGTAAACTCAAATACAAAAAGCTCAAAACGCATCACGACTATACTTATGTAGATGCCATCATCCCTGAGTTTGTGTTTCCTGACTGAGAGCTTTTGGAGTCCGACGTTATTTTGGAACATCTTGCCGAAGTGGATTGCAACTGACTGGCAAATGGTCTTGTAGACTGGGTTCTCGATGTTTAGCTCCTCCAGAGTGTAGTTTGAGGAGTTAAGCACACTCAAGATTCCTATGATGCCATCATGGTCTATCTTATTGTTGCCTAAGTTGAGTGATAGCAGCTTATCGTGGGTGAAGAGCAGCTCTGTGACCATCATAGCTCCGTTAGTCTTGATCTTATTCAGGTTTAAGTTCAAGTACTGCAGACTGGTGCACTCCTTCAACGACTCTGCCAAGTATTGAGCACCCTCACTCTTGATCTTATTACCCTGCAAATTCAGACCCAAGAGGCGAGGAGACTTGCAAATGAGATCTCCAAGGGCTTTGGCACCTATGTCAGTGATTTCGTTATAGCGGAGGTCTATGTCTTCGATGTAGATGGCGTAGTTCTCGAGCGTTGAGCATATAGCAATCAGTGCCTGGTCTGTGACTCTGTTACTGAAGTTGAGCTTATCGTTTCCTTGGACTACTATTTCCAGTGAGTCGTTCTCCTCTAGTGATTCCTCTAAGTACTTCTCGAATGCTCTGTGGGGGGTGATCTCGAGAGCAGCACACCTCTGCAAGTACAACTCGAGCACCTCCTTCTTGACTAGCTCTGCAAATTCTTAAGCCATTTTATAAATTAACTTTATTCTTCACAAGAGTTACATATTTCGGACACACATCACACATTCATTTCTATTAAGTAGAGATATGAAGGTGCAGTGACTATCAGATGATAAGATTGATATGGTGGTATTTTGAATTTGAATTAAATAAATTAAAAATAACAGGGCGGAAACCAATAAACCCAAAACTATTGATAAAACAAAGAAGCAGAGAGAGAGAATGCTAAGTCTTGCTAAATTCATTAAGAAGTAAGTACTTCAAAGAAAGAGGGAAAATATTTAATCCATTGTTGAGAGCAGCTGCTGATATAGAATATAGGGAAATAGAACTGAGAGAGAACTTGGTGGGCACTGGATTTATTAACCCACCAGATGAGAAGTCAGAATTCAATAACAGAATCACAGTCATGGGAGAGATCTTATCAAATCTATCATGCATTTATATTAAATGAGATCACTTCTGCAATAGGATTTGACGCAGAGAAACAGTAAGTATAGATTTGTGCTTTAGTTTTAATAGATATCTATTCTACGAGGTGTTTGTACCTGAAGGGTGGTCATTCGAGGACTACAACGAGTATGAGGTGGCAGGACTGATGAGGGAGGACTAGAGTGAATTCAATAAGAGGAACTCAAGTACTCATGTGGCGAGAGCGGGAGTAGAGTCCTCTACTGATCCAGAAGACCCAGAGGGAACCCAATATGTTGCCCATTTCAGTTTCCCATTTGACTATCAATTCCTTGCTAAATCGAATAGTTACAACTTCTATCAACATTCAAGAAATTAAGGATAATTAAATTACCGATGATTGGAATAATTCAAGCTCTTCAGAGTTCAGCTTTCTGAGAATCTTAAACTACTTCTCTCTATTCTTATTGCACTTATTATTGCTTTTGACTAGGCTTTGAGTCTGCTCTGAATGCGTTCTCCTAGTTAATCTCAGTTTGAGGTCTGCCACCTCCCTACCTGGCATCTCCCTCGGTCACCTTTTCCCTTCTCTGGCTCTGTATCTCTTCTGCTCTTTTCCTTAACTCCTCCAACTATCTATCATAGATCGAATTGAATGATAGATAGACCACTGTGATAATTTTAACTACCCCCTCGTGAGCTTGTAAATCTCTTTCTCCTCAATCAGGGACTCAATCTCCTAGCCATGGAGTCCAACTATCCTCACCTCCTCGGATATCTCCTCGATAGTATGGACACCCACTAACTTCTTTTCCCCATACTCAGGTTGCTTACTCTCCATGTCTGGGTTAAGCAGCTCCTGCTTGTAGCATTGACGCTCTGTTGTGGTTACCAAGACTATTCGAGGGTCGTCACCCACATACTTATTCAAATCAAGTGAGCTATGATATTAAAGAATAATTGAGTCTATTATTCTCTCAATAATTGCAAGCTAGGGGCCATACCTAGGAGCTTCTTCTTAGATCCACTTGCGAATCTGAGGTTCTCTGCTGAGTTCAATTCCTTGCCCAGTCCTAAGCCAGATCTGCTTGGAGATTAGTTTCTCTTCTTAGAGCCCACCCTCACAGTACTTACTCATGCCCTGTACTTACAAGCCAGTTAGAGATATTAAGAATAGCAGAGAGAAGACTCTTGTCGCCTTAAGATATATCGTTTATCTTTAAAGTGAGAATTATTATACCATGTTTTTAAATTATAAATTCTCCAATTCAATCCTAACCTTTGTGATAAGATATGAAATTCTTCTTCTCTGTCTTTTGATACATCGTTTCATTGTTACTTACATTTATTGTGTAGAGGTGATATATTTGAATGGAGTGTATGTGGAGCCATACTTCCTGAAAGGAATTAAGGGATTCAGACTCTACCACGATTCAGAGTACTTCGCAGAGCAATCCTTCTACCACAGAGACTAGAAGCTTGTGGACCTGTGGATGCAGAAGTTGCGCCACCATGCCCAATACTACGACGTCAACAAGAAGTACTAGAAGATGCATGAGCTCGGCAAGGGAAAGTTCTCACACGTCTTCCTCTGCAGGAGTCAAGAGAGTGATGAGCTTGTGGCAATGAAATTGATTGACAAGAAGTAGTTGACAGCAAGGGAGAGAGAATTCTTGAGGGAGGAAATCCAGATCATCAAGTCTATCTCCCACCCTAATGTGGTGACCATGATTGACAGCTTTGAGACGCTGCAGCACATGTACATCATGATGGAGTGCATGTAGGGAGGAGAGCTCTTCGACCACATAAAGGACTACGAAATCACTGAGAGGGAGGCAGCTATGATCACCTTCCAGATTCTAGAGGCACTCCAGTATCTGCTTTAAGATTAAATTCAAAGTATGGTGATAATGATGAAATGATTATACTGCACTTGGCTGGTATTGTTCACAGAGACTTAAAGCCCGAGAATATCTTGGTAGAGAGGGATCCTGAAACTAATGAGGTCATGCTCATCAAGCTTACTGAGCAATTTAAGCATGATATTTATTTCTTACTGACTTTGGTCTGTCGAAGATCGTAGTACCTGGAGAAGTTATGATGGACAGCTGCGGTACGCCTGCTTATGTGGCACCTGAGGTGCTCCTAAAGAAGGGTTACTAGAACGAGGTTGATATCTGGTCAACAGGTGTCATCCTCTACACTATGCTTGCGAGAGCTCTTCCCTTCCACTCTAGTGACCGCAAGAAGACTTTCAAGCTGATTAAAGAAGCAGAGCCAGATATGACTCTTGAGTGCTGGGACAATGTCTCCCAAGAATGCAGAGACATCATTCTCAAGATAAGAAAGAAAAATTAACTGCTATTGATATGATATCAAAGATGCTCATCAAAGACCCTAAGGATAGAATGACGGTTGACTAGGCTCTTATTCATCCATTCTTTAAAAAAAAAAGATAATGATCATTGAGCTGTGTTTATTTCTTCACTCGCTTCTAGTCACACATCGACAAAGTAAAGAACGATTATCATCCAGTGATCGACTAGACCACAGGAAAGAAGTTCGTTAGAAAAGCTTCTGCTGCTGATTCTTAAGTCTATAGGCATATTAAAATATCTCATATTCTAGGATAGAAAGCTTAAAGTTAAATATGATGGTTTCATTTACTTCACTAATCCTTAAAGAATAGCTTATTCTCTAACTTCACAGCAATCAAATCTTATAGTATGCGAGGATAGATCTGAGATAATCATCTGCAGTGCCAGCGAATGCAACCACCTTTGCTCCAGCAGGTAAAGTAATTGAGAAATTATCCTCTTGCCCAAAGGTACTAGCCTATCTATTAAGGCCTCCAAGGTTGCCACTGCTTAATCTTGGTACTTTTCCTTGGGTGGCAGGAGCTCCTAATCCAAGGCCTAAACTTTTCTAGCCTGATTTCTCTGGAGAGGGGAAAGTTGAATTCTTCTTTGACCCCATCTTTACTCTACGATAGAAGTTTGTCTCAATCACCAGCGTCTTTATGAACTCTTGGCCCGTGCCATAGATCGTTGTGATATACTCGTTGTCCTTTAGCTCCAAGAATTTAGAGGGCAAATCTTTGAAGGTGCATGGAAGGTCTTTGATTCCATCTATGAAATCCTTACCAGATTTAAGCTCATAGGTCACTTCTATACCGCCAACCACATCAGACTTGCCTGTTTCATTCAGATCCTGACCTATGAGCAGGCCAGGGAAGAGACGCACAGACTTGATGCGCTTGATGTTATCAGCATTGTCACTTTTTATGGCATTAAACAATTGGAAGCGGCTGATACCTTGATGCTTTCTGCTTAGTAGCTCTTTGAAGGAGAGCGACTGTTCGGCTTTATCGCAATCATCATCTAAGCCCTTGTTCACTACTGCGAAATTCAAAAAGCGGCATTGGGTTAAGGTCACTTCCATAACTCCAGTAAAAGCGATAACTGACTGGCCTTTCGGGATGTCAAATCAACCTTGTGATCAACTTGGGGTGAGAAGGTTCCCGCACTCATGTGCTGTCCCAAATTCGTAGTTATAATGCTTATCAAAATCAAAAAAGATTAGTTAACTCCAAATAATTTATGTACTTTTGACCTGCCACTCTCAAAGATACGATGAATAATGATGATATTTCAAAATCGATTTTCAACTATAAATCGATGAACTCATCATTCTGGAAGTATATAGCTTTCTTGTGAAAGCTTGGCTTATCTATAACTGAGCTTGATGCCGATCCCTTTAATAAGCCTTAGAATGAGTTCCCGCCCGGGACAGTTAGCAGAGTCTATTTGCCAAAATTGAGCTGAAGATTTCCCAGCTTCTATTTTAGGCTCTGACGCTTGAGAGAATGATGAATCGCATACTTCTAGTAGTCTCCGTCCACCATATATGAAATCTCGATTCCACTTAGCTAAACCTCTGAAATGATTTCACCTCGTACTCTATTTTAATGTGAAAGCAGTTTAAGTTTCATTTTGATAGAGCTCCAGTCCATGGATTCTAACATTCTTATACTAGCTAAAGAAGTAATCTGCAAAGTCATCGAAGTCTACGTCACGATTTGGCTCTGGCTTTGAGCACTCGACTTGTGTGTAAAACTCTGAATAGAATTCGTAGAAACTTGTCTCCACTCAATAATCATGATAAGGTAAAAATTTTAAATATGCCAAGAAAAATTAATTTAATCTACTTATTCCAATTTTAAATATTTGCTTCATAACTCTAGGCCAACAGTGACCCATCCTGGCTTTAAATTATTCTTCCTGCCAAA
>JAJKFJ010022589.1:0-53360 GCA_027382625.1 Tetmemena sp. SeJ-2015
GGGCTGCTCACTGGAGAGATAATCAAAGGTGAGTGGTCTCCCACTCACCCTCCTAATCCTGTTAGGCGTGGAGGGATGTGATCTATGGGCAAACACTCAGTCATGCAGCTGGACAGCGAAGCCAGACGCTACGGAGCAGCAACTTGCTTTCGGTCCGAAGCTACCGGATTTTTTTTCTCATTTTAGGTTTTTTTGGATGGTCTGCAGAAGCCGGGGGCTTCTGCTCAGAGTGTGAGGTGGCGGGGGTGCCACGTGTTTAATATCCCTATTCGGCTGGTAGGTCTGTGTGCGTCAGATAAGTGAGTCACAGCAATATCATTGACGTCACAGCCTATCTTATTTATGCCGGGGGCCCTTTAATTCCCTTAATTATTATTATTATTATTATTATTATGCTTCGTACATCAATGTTTTTGGACCTCATGAGAGCCCTCACCTTTGCATCTTCATCCCTATCTCTAAGGTATTAGCCCTCTGGACTATTTTCGTAATTAAGACTCAGTATATAGTTCAAATTGTTTTATAAAATAAGTAGAAGATGTATTTAGGTTTTAAATTAATAAATCTTATTCTCCCCAGTCAAAATTAAAACTCATTAGTGAGAAATTTGATCATTCTATTTTTAGAGTGTGAGGTTTTAGAAGTTACCTATTTAAGGTTATAAGCCTCTAAAAAGATGATATAGAAATCAAAGAAAAGTTTTATCCTCACCTATTTAGTTTATATGGGTAAAAAATTATCTTAATCTTATTCAATAATTAAATAAATTTCCGAGGTTATGAGTATTTTATAAATCTTAATCCTTTATTTATTTGCAAAAGCAGATGAATTGTGTTAATATTGTAAGCAGCTCCTCCCCTGTTCCTTCTGCCAGTGAGGTACTTGTCATTCATGGCATTAATGCGTTTTGATTCCCTCTCGTTTTCTTCGTCCATAAACTCCCACCGCTTCAAGTCTCTCTCGTATTTCTCCACTCTATCAATAGCCGTTACAATCTTATTTGGATTCATTCAAATTTACAAATCAACTTCAAATGATACAATAAAATTATTTAAATTTGTTCTAAAAGAAATGGTAAACTAAAAAAATCCTGATATTAAAATACGTCTTATATTTATAATAGAGAATAATATTTTATAGGTATAAGATATTCTAAATAAATAAGATTATATTTATGTACTAAATTAAAATGACAACAAATTGATTACAAAACAGTCTAGTTCTATTATATTAACTTACCTCTTTCTCTCTATAGCATCTTGCTTGAGCTTGTGCTGCTGCTCTCTTACTTATTTATCATATGAGGCGAAGTCTTTATTAAATCTGTCCTGATCTACAAAAAAGGAGTTAACACAAATTGTCTATAAATATCGATGAAAGAATTACCTGGAATAAAGTGAGACGATTATGGATCTGGATTATTCACAAGCACGTTATCCACATATTTGTGATAAGAGCCAATACGCTCTCTCAGTCTAAGTTACTCTATTCTTTCTCTATCTTTAAGAGCTGCCTAAAAATCAAGTAAGACTCAACAATTTAATGATTTGAAGTGATAATCATTTTTAAGCCAATTTCTTACTCTTTCTTCTCTGGTGCGTGGTTCTATCTAATTAAGTGCTTGAGCCATCATTTTATTGCTTTTATAAGAATTATAATTAAGAATACTCGAATTTACTTTAGAGAAGATGCGATTACTTTAAAATAAGATAGAAATCTAAATCAAAATGTTTAAATCTCTTCTTGAATGTGTCATAAAACCCAAAAATTATAAATTTTATTTACATTGTCACTTTGTTTGTGATCCTAATTTACAGCATGTTCTCAACAGTCTACTTAGTTTGCCATTGCTTTCTTCTGATAGCATTTTGCGCTTACTTACTCTCAACTCTCTAAGATCTAGGAAACTTACTCCTAGGCATTGCAGTACTCCTCTTGAACTATATCTTTATTCTCTTGTGCATGACTTCAACCAGAAAACTTACAAAGCTTGCAGATCGACTGTTCAGCGCTTCAACTGGCTTTTTAAAGCTTCCATTTTATGCTCAAATTAAAGGCTTCTCTAAAAATGCTCGTACTGCTAGTTTATTCGTCCACTTTGTGTAAATAACTTATATGATGCAAATCCTCAAGAGCTATTACGATACCAAAAGCCACACTGTCAAAATTAATGGTGCAACAGGTTTAATAAGAACACAAAATAACTTCTATAAAGGTACTGAAGACGATCATATTGCAAAACTGATTTTAAGATCTATGATGATTCTAAATGTATCCCAGTTTATAAACTAAGTGCTTGTGACTTTTAATGCGATGCTCCTTATGGCTTTCTATCTATGTTTCCAGTATTCTTATCTCTATCTTTTTTGATTTTCTTTAGTGCAATTGGTTTCTGTGGGCCTGATGATTCTTATGATGCGGAAGAGGAAGAAAATGAAGACTCTCCAGAGAATATATTCCGATTCTTAGAGTAGAGAATAGATGAACTCAAATTCAAATACTCAGATATAGAAGCATAGTTTAGGAGGAGCAAAAGTCTTTCTCAAAAGTATAAAATAAAAAGCAGATATCCAAGATGTGCATAATCTGCTTTGAAGAATTCTAAGCTGAGACTGAAGTCATCCAACTATAGTGCAATAAAAACCATATTTACCATAAGAAATGCTTACTTGACTGGCTAGAAAAGAATAAAAGTTGTCCATTATGCAGAGAAGAAATCACTCATTCAATTCCGAGAAGGGCTAATGTTAGAAATTAAGAATTCTCTCATGTTTAGGATCAGTTGCCTAACTAAAGTGAAATACCTCTTGAGGAAGAAAGTTAAGAATCGGAATCTGAGATTGAACAGTCTGAAGATAATTATTCAGATCAAAATGAGGAGAATTAGCAGCTTACCTCATGAAGACCGACCATAACTTCATAAAATTTAAATTAAGGGATATCTAAATATGCTTTAATTTTTAAAAAATAAGTTAAATAAGTGCTACTCTTCAAAAATTTCTGAAGCTATTCTTTGTGAATCGAAAATTTAGTTCGTTTATCAGGATGATCATTTCTTTTATCGTTTATTATTTCCTGAAAAATTACTGTCACCATCCATAGATACCCTTATTGATTATTTGAAAGCCTTTTACTTTCCATATTCCTTAAGCTAACCTTCTACTTTTTGAAGTTCCTTCATCATTAATTTTTATTCTGGCTTCAGATTCTCAGGATTTAGAGGGACTTTCATTTTATGTCCCTTTCCTTTACCTCTCAATCCTAATTGTTCTCTCAGCTACTTTCTCATCTTTTCTAAATTTCTAATATCCTTTTACAATTTAATGGTCTTGGATTTGCCCAAACTTATTTCAGTCTTTGCAATATCTTAGTTTTCTAATCTGCTTCCATTCTTATTAGGGCGAGAAGTAAAATTTCTGCTTTAAAATGTTTAAGTCTCTTCATTAGACTAAATCTATCTTTTATTACTCATCATAAATGGTTTAAATTAAGTTTGAAATGAGATTACTCTTGGCTTGTGGCTCTAAATGTAAAAGTCCTAGTTTTCTAACTTCACTAAGCTTTCGAAAAATCCTCGTTTAAGTTCGCTTTAAGTCTAATTGTCTGATTCCAACGCTTACGATTATTCTTCCTTCACCTAATTTTATCTCTTTTAGGTTATTTGCAAGTTCTATAGTCACCTAGATAGGACAAGTGATTGATCCATGCAGTGAGAATGGCTTAGTTCAAATTTATTAAGCTAATAAAAGTCAGAATCATCTCGTCTAGAGTATTCAAGTCTGAAAGGACAATCGCCAGGAGTAATCATACCTTCTCCGCTTTCATCAAGATGAGATGCCTCTTATGAGTTTTTGCAGAGAATATCAACCACCTGCATTAAGTTTTTTGTCATCCCTAAGAAAGAAACTATGACCTCAAATCCTTGATTTATGCATCTCTATGAGATTTCTTCAAAGACTGAGATTGAGTCTCTAAAACGATAAGAGTTCAATCGATACAAATTCACTTAATCACTGAGTATTTACTTGTCAAAGCATTCATTCTATATAAAATATTTATAAATAGAATACTTACAACTTTAGTTAAAATTGAGGGTGCAATATTCTCAGACATTTTTAACTTATTTCCAGACCCTTGCTTTTTCAAAGAACCCTCACCTAAATCTTAAGCAGAATTTTCTGATTTAGAATCATGTATTTCCTTAGATTTAATAGCTTTTTAGTATCTTTCAAAATGCAAGTTCTCATTTTTCAATAATCAAGGCCTTCCTCTTCTCGATTTCTTATTTAAGATAGGCTCAGAAATTTGAGTTACTTAAGGTATCTCACTTTGATTGAAAACCTTTTATTCAAAATTTTTGGTAGAGGATTCATTACAGAGTTATACTTCTTCTAATTTGACAGGAGGTATTACTTACCTCTAAAGATTTTAATATGGTAAAGCAGGAAATTTGATTGGTAAGATGTTACGGTCATTGGAGTATTCTTCCTAGAAAGGTTTTGGATTTGCTTATTGATAATTTGATTATGTCTTATACTAATTTATTATCGAAGGGAAGCCATTAGTATATGAAGGTGGGTTGATCTTCTGCTGATTTTACTGATCTAGCTTATTGAAGTTAGATGTTGTGTATCCGCTTGATGAGTTTGATTTAGTTGAGAGGCAGGTTGTTTCATCTCTACTATTATCTAGGCTTAGATTAGAATATTTTTCACCGCCGCTTTCTTATTAGAAAGTACCTACTACTGCGTTGTGATATGATGCTCTCGATGAGCTTAATTATTCATTGCGCTTAACTAATTCGATCTTGTCATTGTTCTGTAATGCATTAATGTTCAAGATTAAACTGCCATCAACCTTTAGGCAATAGCAACTTTGCTCCTAAAGGGATATCTCTATATTGAAAGTTCTAAGTATATCTTATACAAGTTCCCTTATGTTCGGATGTTTAGTTTATTCAATGACAAACATAATTCTCTCTGGTTAATATCCTGGAATCCCTCCGATTGAAACTCTCAAATTTCGTCATTAATCTTCTCTTTCGTAATTTTAGCTTACCTCACTTTTCGAAGAAAATTAAGTTGCCTCTACTGATGATAGCATTGGAAAGGATCTTTATTATTCTAGTCTTGGGTTCAATAAACTTATACCTCCGTGATTGAATGACTGAAGGATATTATTATTTATTATATTTTGGTTGTTTTAAATCTAACTAAGCAAGTATGCTTACTGCGCTTCAGTTAACTGGTCTATCATAATTTGAGAGGTTCAAAATTTTTACTTTCTTGGGATTATATATATATTTAGTAGAGTTTAATTATTGGGGAGATGTTTATTTAAGTTTTAATAAATTGACTCAATCTTTTCACCCTTCAAAATTTATCAATAAATATAGGAGGAGTAATTTAAACAAGGCAAATAACTTAATAATTCATCATAGATTTTCACATCTCTTGAGACTACTTATTAGTTTGAGGGATAAATTTGACTGTGAAAGTTCTGATTGCCATCTTGTCAAGAGCAACTTCATAGGTGCTTTTGTCTGCAGGATATTGAGGAGGGTTGACAAAGTCATCATCAACTCCAGTCCATTAGAGCTTGTTAGACTACCACATTGAGTTTAGTTAGTTGGTAGTCAATGTTGTCTCACTGATCAGAGTTTACAGAGGAAGAGCTCCTTAATTTGACAGAGAATACAGCAAATTTGCGATGCAATCAACTTTTACGTATTAAGTACTAGGAGGCACATAGAAGTAATTATCGAAAAGATCTCTGATATTCTCTAACCTTAAGATCAAACTATTTTTGCCAGTTGCAAATACCTCGTACTTGAAAGTGGAGTCTATAATCCCGCATTTAGCTAACTCTATCTAAGTTGGTAGACGCTTAGCTTATTTTTGTATTTTAGTTGGGTCAAGAGTGTAATTGAAATTATAGAAGTACTATGATGGCTCATCTATTCTGATTTGCGTTTGTCTTAAAAGAGAAGTGGTGTTCTTTGCATTGAAAAATTAGAGATAGTACTTGCTGGTTACAGTAATTCCCTGATCGTATTAGTTTATTTCAAATACATATTTCTATTTAACTTATTAGTCAGTCTCATTCAATGCTTCGTTGACTCCACGATGATCATCGTAGTATAATCTTCTGTTGTGCATCAACTCTATTCTACCCTTCTTTAGAACTGATCCACCTTAAGCCCTCTCAGTCAATACTGTCATCTGATTCCCAATTTTATCACGAATTGCTATTGCTGAGTTGATGGGATAATAGTTGGATGTCACGTTATCAGTAGGAATGAAGTCCCAAGAATCTCTGTGATTAAAAACTCTGGTTTGCATTTCAAGTCCATTAGAGTCAGTGTAGAAAGTATTGTTGTTATCAATGCTGTTTGTTTGGAAGTTAATAGTAACTTCCTGCCCTTACTCACTCAAAGGTATTCCATCTAGCTTTAACTGCCATTCAATCATGGAGTCCTCTTTGAACATTCTTGCTTTTAGAGTAGCGCTCTGACCTGAGAGAGTGTCGTTGAATGAGAAAGTCATCTGCTATACTACATCTATATAACTTTATAGAATAAAATGAATAAATGAACAAATCTGATTGATAAATTACTGTGGATACAAGCTAAGACGCATAAACAATAGAATCTGAGACGAAAGAGTCAGGAGTGAACATATAAGCACCACTCTTAGTTTTATTGGTACCTTGATAAGCTGGCCAATATCTGAGGCCTACTGCTAAATCGAAAATTTACCCAGATTAGTTCTTGTCTTAAAGTTAAAAGTTTAGTCCTCTATTGTAATCGTAGTTTTAGAAGACTAGGGATTAGAAATTGTTGCTGATATTGGAAGTTTGAGAGGAAGAGGCCTTTACTACTAAATCATTTGAGACGTCATAGTTTAGTGCAATAAGACCTATTTATCCTGCATCTAAGATTTCAAAAGGGAAAACTTTTTTATTAAGATGTAATAGACATGAAGCTAGCAGTTATTAATCATAACACCTGGCGAATAAGTTTCCTTATCACAGATAACCCAGGCTTTGGCAGTTTAGAGAAGCGAGCTAGTAAAGTTGTAGAACATGACATCCCAGTTTCCATGAGGCACTGCAATAGTATGGTATGTTTTCCTAAGAGGGGATGGGTTTTAAATTCCAACTATAAAGCTTTAATTAAAGCCAGTTTAGGCTGTTTTTTAGACTGGACAATCTATGTAAGTTGTATTATTTTGAAAGTATGAAAGATAAAATTGTGTTTTCTTAGAGACACCATGACCAATCTTCTTTATTTACATAGCCAGCCAAAGCCTAAACTGCCTCTCCTATTATCTTGGAATATATCTAATTGTTAGAACTCATAGCCTTGAAGAGCTTGGAGTTATAATTATTGGCTACTGCTTGCTTTGCAGTGCCTGGAGCAGCATCATGATGTTGCAACACACCCATTACATCCATCATTTAGTCTTTAGCCTTTACTACATCATTCACTCTCTGTTAAGTGCTATTCTAAGACAAAGCATCAAGAGTGTACAATTAATTTAAATGAATTAGATTAAATGAGTTTAAAATTAAATATGATGAACTTTGAGGAAGCATGGAGATTTTATTAGCCACGTCTGAAGTACAGCTTAGCGTTGGCTCTTGATGTAAAATAACCAGTCCAGTAAGAGACGTTATTATCAGCATAGGGGAACATATCATCATACTTCACAGGCCATTTCTTATTCATTGAGGCAAGTGCATCTATGTAAACTGATGGCGTTGAGTACATCAGAGTTACATTTGAATATCTCGCAAAAAAAATTTTCTATTTAAGATAAATATCTTTGCCCAAAATAGTCGATAAGCTTGTCAATAGATTTAAAGTTCATTTTGGCGTTAGTATATTAAAAGTCTTCACCCATTGTCATGAAATTATATATTAAATATAGCGTTTATAATTACATGAAGATGTGATTGGTTGCATAGTGCTGCGTCATATTAACTATCCAGTCCATGAATTAAGATGATTTCTAATCCAAATTATATAAAAAGGAAATCAAATTATAGGTGGAGAGAGTTGGATCATCAACGATTCCATCATCCCTGCTTGGTGCATCGAAATCGAAGCCTCTAGGAGAACTATACCCGTAGAAAAGAGTATGAGTAAATATCTGCTTGTCAGTTCCGAAATGATTGTAAAAGGGCCTCCAGATGAACTCAATTGAAAATAAGATTATTTAATGAACTCCATTTCTCTTTGCTCAAGTCGTCTGTCTCTATCTTAGTAGTCAAGTCTGCTGAAGAACCAAGCATCAAAACCCATATCTGCAAAGAGACGAGCATTAGCTGCGCTATGACCAAATGGATCTATGTGCCATCCTATCCTTGGCCTGACTCCGAACTCTTCCATTAAGAATCGATGTCCATGCATCATATTATTTATCATGTCCTCATAGTGAGTGCAAGCCTCATCATGCATAGACCATCCAGCATTTAAGAATTCTAGTCTTCCCTGTTTTACCAAGTTTCTGACTTGATTTTTGCGTTAATCTGGCTAACTTTTCCACCACATAGAGAAGAACTTCATCTCAACATATGAAAAGCGTTTATTAGGATCAGCAAGCAACTCATCTATAACTGAGTCAAGGATAAGTTACACTCCGGCATATTGAATATGGTAATCACTTCCAGAGAAATACTAGTCAACAGTCTTCAGCCACCCCACATCATCGTGAGTGTGGGGAATTAAATGCACGTAGTATTGAGAGAAGTTATAATCATCTGGGTTGTCTGTTACTTTGAAGCCGCCTTCAAAAATTATTTAAATAAAAAAATTGAATATAAGAACTTCAAAGTTTGCCTAGCTTGGATTATCATACTTCGTCGAGTTGTGTCGATGAAAAATTGAAGAAATAGATTTTAAATAGTAATGTTCTTGAGGAGATTCAGTAAACTCTAGAGCCGAAAGAGCTATTCCTGTTAGGAAAGAGCAAATAGTCAACTTAATCCCTGACTTATTTATCATATTTTATAATTATAAGATATTTCAATAATTTGGATATAATAAACAAATGTCTCAAAGATAGATAGCCAATTATCCAAAGGAAATTTAACTCTTATATTTTCAAATCATTTAAAATGAAGATTTATCTCAAAAATATTTATAAAATAATGAAGGAATTTGGGAATTTATTAAAATGCTCACAATTTGAAAAATATTTTTAAACTTTTTTGGACAATTATTAGTGATCAATATTTTTAATTATCTCAATTAATATTCTTGAAAAATTAAATAAGTCTGAAGATTTGTGTTAAATATTGACGAAAATACAAGATATTTGTAGAGTATTTTATTGCTTTGTTAACTATAACATTCTCTAAATTAAGTGAGCAATGATAAAAGATTAGATCACGGAAAATGAAACCCTAATCCCAAGGTTAAAGTAATAATCAAGCTCTTTAGTGAAGATTACTGAAAAACAAAGTTTCTCATTTGAAATAGATTCAATAAAAGCAGACGATGAAAATGCATTTTAAATTGTAGATGTTCTCTTAGCTAAGTCGGCTAGCACAGCTCTTGATTTTAAGGCTGATATTGAACTGCAAAAGCGTCATCAATTTGCTTATCTAGCTTCATTTGTATCTGCACTCGGATATGCTGGGCATAATTATATAGTTTCATTCGTAGCTCAAAGAAGACCATCCATGAGCTGTCTTTACCCTTAATGCTTTGTGTTCCTAGCATGCTTTTTTACTTATCAATAAAATTATTCTCAAAGCAATAAAGTTATCATCTGTACGTAGGCTTCAAGAACAAAAGAGAAGGAAAGACTTTCTGGGTAAGAGAATAATCTCTCTTGCTAAAAAAGCCTGACAGAAAGTCAATTGACTGGCTAATTATTTTGGGTTTAGCTTTGAGAGCGTTCGGAAGTATTGGGGCAATGCTTGGAATCTATGCGGTTATGAGTACAGCAAGAGTGGCTAACCTATCACCATCAGTTGCCCTTTCTTTCACATCTTTAACCATGTTCATAGTTTCCTTGCTTTTCTATATAGTATACAAGGAAAAGGTGACTTATAAGTTGATACTAGGCATGCTGTTTGTAGTAATGGCTGTGTTTCTAGTTGGAATTCAGAAAGGTATAGAGGACTTAAGAACTAATAACCCAGATGTGCTGCAGTCATTCACTCCCATTCTAAAAAAATAATTCTTTTGTCTCTCTTGTGTTGCATATTCTTCTCTATAAACGCATTTCTGGGCAGATTCGTGAGTAAAAGAGGGTACAGCGCTGTTAGAATCACTATTGATTACCTATTCTTGTACAGCTTCTTTGCTCTTGGTATGTTCATATATGAGAATATTATTTAAATATAAAATATAAGTCAGCAATTTTAGTTATGATTTTGATCTTTTACAAATCATTATATTTCTTCAAAATTTAATAAAGTCCTAATTTCACTAAATATAAAATTACGCATATAAATTAATGAGGTTAAATACGTGTTACCATATGAATTCGATCAAATGCTACTTATTAAAATAAGTTTTTAACTATTTATTTGGATAGCAAGTGTCATAGTGGTGATAGGTCATTTGAGCTACTTCTATGCAATAGCAAATGCACCAGCAGCTAAGGTTTAAGGCATCATACAACTTCAGTCAATAGTCTAAATTTTATTTGAGATTTGCGTAGACAGAAGGATGCCCTCAATTATTGAGTTCACTTCCTTAGGGCTTGGATCTCTAGGAGGAATCATCATGGCTAACTCAAAATGATTATCATCAAATAAGAACTAACTAGTTATTAAAAAACAGTATTATTGCAGGATAAATATTTTTTGAGAAGAAATTTACCTATCTTTTTATTGTTAATTTAAGGTCAAATATTCGAATTCAAGATGGCTTTCGCCATACAGAGGTTTGAAATCGGTTTATTCCTCTATTTATTACAATCTTTATTTTTCGGATTCATTCTAAGAGCAAATAATTTTTAAATGTCAGACTGTGAAATCAATTTTATGGATAACGATTCAGGAAATGACTATTTAGGTGGTATGAAAAATAAATATCCCTTTGCAAATCAGAGAGGAAGAGGATATAACTTTGCAAAGAGAGGCTAAAAGCAGTTTCCAAACGCTTCTGGATATAAAAAACCTTCGGGAGGCGGTAAAATGAAAGATAAATGCCCAAAGAAGTAACAAAGCTTGATGAATATATTTGGAAATGGAGAACCTGCCATTTAAAATGAAAGTATTTCAAGCAAGCGTTAAAACACAGGGGATGATTTTGAATAAGAGTTGCAACTAGGTGCCAAGAAAACTAAAAGGCCTTGGTAATAAAGCTGGAGAGGTAGGGGGTACAAGAGAGCACAAGGAATGGGCTATCCTAGATAGAATAAATATGAGGAGTTTATAGATGCAGAAGATGAATATGCTGAGATGGGGTAATCTCTAGATGACTCTTAAGCCTAGCTGCCTAAGAAAAGAGGAAGAAAGGCAAAGTTCTCTTCAGCGAATAATCAGTTCAACTTCGGAGATACTCAGCCTTCAAATCATGGATTAGGGTCATTTAAAAATTCTGATACAAATGATAACTTCGATCCGGAAAAGTTTCTTGATGATGCCTATCCAGAATTAGGATTAGAGGATAATCATAAATCAAATGCGAAGAGAAAAGAATAAGAGAAAATCAACTGGTTTAAGCAGAGAAGGATCGAACAAAAGAAAAATAGGTTGTATGAAGAAAACCATCAAACTAACACACTTCCTTTCAAAATGTCTGAAGATTATGTTGTGAGTGATATCCGCCCAAGCAAAAGGAGAAGAAAGTAAGTAAGGAACCTTTAACTCATTTTATGCTAATTATAGGACTTTTGCAATTGAAGGAGGGCTTGATGATGATCTAATTGTGGATCAATTTGATGGAGTTACTAAAAAGAAAAGAGTCAGAGAACAGGCGGATAAAACTTAAGCGTCAGTTAGCGAGTCTTAATTGGAGTACGAATTACCAGATACTATTACATTTCACTAACACGGTAACCTTATGGCAGAATTTTAGGATAGCCTAATAAAGAAAACTCAGACAAAGATGCTCCAGAACATGTTAAATATGTCAAAGGCTATGGGGTAAATTTAAATTCTACGTATAACTTTTCTATAGAGTGTTAAAGGTTTGCATTATCGAAAGTATATAGCTTTAGAGCTTTTGAACGAGCATACTTTTGTTTGCAGCTTCCACAAATTCTTCTCGAATGAAATTAAAAATATGATAAGTGTAAGTATTGATTCTCTTTTCTCATTTTAATGAAAGACTAAATTTTTCTTTTCTTAAATTCGATCTTTAGAAAATTAAAAACACCTAATTTTCACCAGAATTAAGAAAATGGAAAATTAGTGTTCTAAGTTATGAGCCTTTGATGAATGAACTTAAAAAGATTAGTCTAAAGAACAACATCCATATTGAGGATATACCCCAATTCGCAATCAATCTAATGAAAGTGGCAATTCCTTATTCCTTTCCTAACGGAAGGAAGTCAAAGTACGAATATAAAAAAGATCCAACTGTCAGATTAAAGCTTGAAGAGTTTCTTCCACCTCTCATTTTCCGCTCTTTATATTCTTTTTAAAGAGACGGTATCAGAAAAGGAATAAAATTTAATGGTAGAATCCTGATTAACGACGATTTCGGAATGGGAAAATCAGTATAAGCACTTGGACTGTCTATAGCCTACAAAACTGAATGGCCTCTTTTGATTATATGCAACAAATTCAGTATCTATCAATGGCGATATGAGATTTTGAAATGGCTTCCTGGTTTTGATATAAAGCAAATAGTTATCGTGCGCCACGACAGATAAGAGCTTATATAAGAAAACTAGATTTTCATAATATCTTATGAGGTAGCTCAGACTATGACTCAAAAGCTAGAAACATTCGGCTTTAAAGTATGCATAGTAGATGAAGCGCATTACCTTAAATAAAAGTCAAAGATAGGGGAGATAATGATTTCCTTCATCAGTCAAATGAAAAGAGTGATTTTATTGACTGGAGCGAATCTTACCAAAAAGCCTTAAGATATTTATAACCTCATGAAAATGATAAGGCCAGACATTATGCCAGGATTTTACGAATTCGGTTATCGATATTGCGATCCTAGATAATCATTTGATGGCATAGACTTTTCCAACGCAGGAAATATGAATGAACTTAAATAGGTGTTGGATAAAAGGATCTAATCAATTTTCAAACGAAAGTACGTTTTCAATGAACTCCCTGACTATATGAGATAAAAAATAGAAGTAGATTGCGAAACACAGACAGTAGTTAAAATTGACTAGTTAATTCAGAACTATATAAAATGCTGGGAGGCTTAAAATCCAGAGCAAAGTTTCTTCGAAGAAATGTTTTGCACATTTTATGCTTGTCCTGATGAACTTCAAACTAAATTTCTCTAGGATCCTATTGATGATAGCAAGATAAGCTTACAAAAAAGTCTTAAGCAGATTTTCAGAGATATTTATGATCTCTCTGGATAAGCAAAACTGAAGCAGACTTAAAACATCATAGATAACATATTTGAAAATAACATGAGAGTCCTCGTCTTTTGCTATCACCTATCTTTTATAACTACAATAGAAGATCATCTTCAAAAAAGAGGAAAGTTCCTTTATCTAGGGAAAGGAGTTGACTAAGATTATAAGCTTGAAATATGCCATAAGTTTAATGAAGATGACAGTTATAAAGCTATTCTTATTGATCTGAGCGAAGATGTTTCTGACTTGTTACTAATAACCCCCAACACAGTGATTTTATTCGCTGAGATATTCTGGGATTGGGAAATCCTATAAAGAGCAGAAAATATAATAGCGACTCCAGGTATGAAATCTGCAAATAACGTTTTCTACCTCTTCGGAAGGTATACCCTCGATGAGTACATTTTTAAGCAGCTTTATAAACAGAGCCAGCAATTGTACCTTGAGTTGGAGCCATTACAACTTGATCTTACTAGTTTCAGGATAAAAGAAAACTTGTGCCAAAACTATGATGGGATCTAAAATACACAAGTGAATTGGAACTAGTAATCTTTCTAAACTTACTCCTAAGTAACAAGTGGCAACAATTTAGACCTGGGAGAGGATGAAGATGAGACATCCTAGAGCAGCAGAGGAAATTAGCAAAGCATAGACATTAGCAATTTGGATCCACTAGCTCCAGCCTAAATTTATCAGAAGGGTGATCAGACTTTAGAAAGCATGTTTCTGAAATAGCACATAGAAAACTAACACCAATAGCTATTATAATAATATAAGGATTAACAGGAGAAGAAAAGAAACACGAAAATAAAAAATAAAAGCAGATAAGAAGAACAAGATAGCAAAAGTTAATTGGACTCTGATCAATCATAGAATTCAGGAAAAAATTCCTAAAGTAAAAGCTAGGAAAATAAGAGTCAAGATAAAATTAGTAAAGAGAAAGAAAGCGCTCAAAATGATAAAATCACATCTACTTTAGAAGAGATGAATGATGATGAGCTCACTTAGTTTCTTGATTTTTGAAATTTCACGATCCTTATTTGCTTTCAGATATGATGATCATTATTTGATGGAATAAGTAATTTAAGGTAAATAACTTATAATAACTTTATCCTTTCTCTCAAAATAACTCTTCAACATATGCTGAAAACATCTAAATAAAAAGTAACATTTTTAGATTATATATTAAATTAATTATGATAATTATAATTTAAATAAAAATCTAAGTTTATACAAATTAGGCTAAAAAGTCTTGATCTTCTGCACATTTGCAGCTGCTAATAACCATTTTACTTAGCTTCTCTACTAAATTATCGCTCATGATCAAAGATTAAGGATTTTTGCGAGCAACTTTCAGGCCATCGAGAACATGATACTTCATTGATTCTCGAATTGTCATACATATGCTTCTGCAAATGTCTTTGGACTTAAAATTTATGAGAAATTAAATTAATTAACTTATCACTGAAGACTACTGATAAATCTTGCAAGCAAGAACTCCTCGCACTTTCTAAGTTGAAGTCATTAAAATGAACTAGAGAAGGAATCTCTGTAGGTCGACATCTCAGTTTCCTTTACCACCTTGAACTGATCCTTGCTAAAACTATGAAAATAAAATTTGAAAAGAATTCATAAACTGGAATAGTCCAGATCTATTCTTGCTCGCAGGTCATCAAAGTAAATAGTGTATTAAACTAAAATCTACAACTTAACTTAATAATTTCTCTGGCTTATAATCTTGACTCCAAATAATATTGCCTGTTTCAACGTATACCCATATTTTGGAGGCTCTTTCGTCTGCTGTCAGTTTGAGCTCTCTGTGCTCTCTTTTAGTTATACCTACCAAGATTGGTACTGGGACCTCAATCATATCTATGAGTGGATGCGGCAGCACAGGAACTATTGCGAAACACCACTTAAAGGGATGCAGTAAGCAGTTTAATCCGAGTATTGCAGAAGATATCATATTTGCTTTACCAACGAATACTATTGATTTCTCAAGTAGGATTGCAGTTAGTATTTGTAATAGTTACGCAGAGGTAAATATAACTTCAATCAAATTTATAAATAATGTATTTATTATAGTTAGAAGAGCTAGGGACAGAACCAATTATGCTCTAGGAAAGGACTTTCTAATATACTAGGTAGTTCATATTTAATTGATCCTATCTGTTTGGAAAACTCAATTGATATGTAGTCCATCTGCATCTCTAAGTCCAATTAATAGCACTTGTTGAGGATAGTTTGCATTTCGTGAGTTACTAGCCTTGTTTATAGATTAGCGTGGATGTCTCTTATTAACTCTATTTGAATTTACTTTTCGTGAGTGTAAGTCTTCATTTAAGTGTACACTGCCTGATTCAAAATTTTATCAGCACTTTAGAGACAACTTAACTTGTGCACATTTATCAGGAGGTTTATAACCTCAAGATGAAGCTAGTAGTAGTAATTAGAAAACATAAAGCAATAAGCCTTTTTAGCTCCAAATATCGGGCTCTATACGAAATTCTTTTCGAAATTTAATTCAACACAGAAAAAGTTAATTTTCGAGTTGGTTTTCATTTAGTTAGGATTTATTGTCAAAAATTTAATCTTGAACGAGCTCATTTAGAACCACACAAATACAATTCAAGTACTTGTCTTAGCTCCCTCCTTCAGGAAAGGTCTCTAAATTCTCGTTATTCTAATTGAAGAAATTAGAGGACTTAGACTTTATCAGTGATGTATTGTTGTTTTCACTTTAAACATCCTCATTCGCGTTCATCGTGAATATGAAGCATTGCTCTCTTAAGTTCTTAGTCTGATAGAATATCTTTGAATAGATATGCTTCTGTTACTCACTGAATTTCTCTCCCTTTTATTTAATTTTGCGGACTTCCACTCCATCAGGAAAGCAGAAGTCTTTGACCACTCTTCTGCGATCACAGGAATCATCTTGCTAGTTGGAATACATATAGAGCGTTTGAGGCTGCACATACTAAGCTGGGCATTTTCCCCAGTCTAACTTTATAGAAGTTAAAATATTATAACTTTGTTAGATCATCTTACCGAACTCCTATCACAAAAAATTCTTCGAAAAGTTATTTAGAAGGGAAAAGTAAATAAAATTCTTTTAAAGATCAATTTATCGGTCTGAAAATTTCGAATTCATTTTAGCATTTAGTAAAGGCGTAGCAGCGTGTTAATTAATAGTTGTTTATCTTGCATGTTTAGACTGAGTAAACTGTGGGTTTTAATTTATTTCAATGAAAGTGTTTGATTACTATACAGAAGATTACTGAAGTCGATCTTATAGGCTTGAGTTATTGAGAGCGTTTTATATACTCATTTAATTCATTTCCTGTAGCTTGATTCTATCAAAGTTTGGCATAGATTTCAATAAAGGATTGCTCATTTAAGAATTTTCAAAATTCTTCATTCCCATTGTCACTCCCTCCTGCTTTTATCCTAAAAACTCCATTTGCTTCGAGGCGTGGGTGATTCTAGCGTATGTCGGATTTTTGATAAGTTTTGATTCTCCAAGGGATTAATTTTTCTCCTTTGAGTCAACTGCGGATGGAGTATTTTGCATTTCCTCATTATCCTCATCGGAATAATTATTGAGCTCTTCTTGAATCATATTATTGTTTTCTCCTCTAAATGACTCTATGTTTTTCTTCTCTATCTTTATATTTGTGACAATTGGATGACCACCAGCCATAAATTTCTAGCGTCTCAACTTTAAAAAAAAGTTATTTTATGATGGTTTTTAAAAAATACTTTTTGTTGGTTGATCTATTGATAATACTCTTTTCCATTTCTTTTTTCTAGTTGTCGCTATACTCAGCGGCTCTATAAATTTCCCTAGCTTTTTCGATTAGAGAATTACCCATTAACTCTATCTTTTGAGTTGGAGTAGTCAGCAGTAATTTAGGCTCTCTATCAAGAATCCTATGAGTTTCCCCGAACATCAAGTCCTCCTCATTTATTCTTTAGTTAATTTGATAGTTTGTAGGGAGGAGTCTTGGTTTCTTTTCATTGGGACTCTGGTACATCATCACTTCATCATTTTAAAAGACTACATTATGCCTTCTCGCAATTTCTGTAAGTCCATAAGACTGCTCAAAAGTTCGATTAGTCTCTTGAACTTGGCAATCTTCATCTTCCAGAATGACATTTGATTATTTAAGTTACTTTTAAAGAAGAGATTATTTGTGGACGTTTTGTTTTCCATTTAAATATTTTCAATATGTTTTTACTAAGATTTGTGGTAAAAATTAATTACATTTTAAACAAAGAATATTAAAGGAATTCATGATCATACTTGGACCTTTGTGCTTTTTCCATGCTTTGAGCAGATTGCTCTTCCATTTTCCTCTACCTTTTTATTCTAGATTAAATAATTAAAAATATAATAGCAAATAAGATACAGCCTTACTCTATATGGATCTGACAGGGTCATGTCTTAATTTTATAAATTGCACTCCAAGGTCCTCTTCTACTAAAGCCATTTTGAATTAGCTGAACTTAAGATTAAAAGTCTTGCTCTACTTCTATATAATAGAGGTTATGTTCTCTGGACTCTATTACTACTAAATGTAAGGAGAGATCAGATATTAGAGAAATGAAAGATTTATGCAAATAGAAAAAAGATAGTCGGGAATTCTATTGTCTGGAACTCATCATCTTTATAATTGCTTGAGTATTTGGATTAGTTTGCTTAATATTTATTCTAATATGGTTTCCTTTCCGAGTCTATTTAACTCTTTGTTGAGTTTATGCTTTAATTTTCAAGTTCAAAAATTTAGATAAGTATCTACATCCCAATTTAAAAGAATTTAAGATATTAAATATTGTTTTGTTTTACATCTTAGAAAGTTCATTTTATTATCTTTTAAAAATTAGCTAATTGTTAAAGGGTCTGCGGGTCATTTTAATTTTATAAATTCACTCCAAGGCCCCTTTTAAAAGCCATTTTGAAAGCAAATTGATTAAAACTTTTAATTTTAAATGATTATGTTTTGGGAAAGTAATAAATTAAATGAAATCGTTCAGAAATCTTCTGTCAAATAAATTAAAACGGTATTTGCAAGTTATCACCACTCTTAAATTATCGCAATCCTTAAAACATTTTCTGCTTGTTTCTCTTATCTTTGTTGTCGTAATAACTTTTATTAACTTCAACTTAGTTCATAGGATAGTTAATAAAAAAGGTTAAATAAGTATCCTGAAGGTTGAACTAGAACTACGGCCTAGAATCGCTGACACTATTGATCCTTCCTCTATGATTAGATTTTTCCTCTCTATTTAGATTAGAAGTAACTTATTTGAAACTCTTCCCTCTTTCTCTTTAGACTGTCGTTTTAATTGCAAGATGCGGTTGATCAAGTACTCTTTCCTGAGATTTCATGTGCGCTATAGTCTGGCGCTATTCAACAATCTATCCCTAAACATTAATTTATTGGCTTTGCTAATTCTAATTTATCATAGTTTAGTTATGACCATATTCTTATATAGTTTTGCTATCGCTTCTCTTTCCAAAGTTATTACAAATAACTTTTTTACCCCTTTTAAATTTATAAACATAACTCTAAATTAAGCATATTATTGGCGAAGAAATTAGGTCTAGAGTCGATTGAATTTTTCTAATAGCTGCTTCTAACATTCTAATTTAAGTTGATTTAGTTACTCATTATGGTTCTTTAATCAAAAAATTGATCTGATAAATTACTGTCTCTGCTATTTTTGCTATTAAGCTTTTAATTTAAGAGCATTTAATTCGGCAAGTTTAAAAATTAGCTTAGAATAGGAAAGTTCTGAATTGATCCATTATCAATTTATTGCTTTTAAAATATTCCAATTTCTTAAGGGGGACTGATGCTTCTTGACATCTTTAGGTTTGATATTTCATTATGATTACTCATCATTTGTGATCCTTCATTTTGGGCCTAATTCTTATCAGAATGCTCTAGAATAATCTTTAAAAATAAGCTAAATTACCTTGGAATATTTAAAACTGGGCCGCTTTAATTCTCAATTCTTAATTCAGAACTGCATTTTACTTTTCAAGTTGCTTCATTCTCTAGTCCATTTATTCTAACACTGACAATAGTTGCTCCTTACTCTTTCTTTCAAATCTAATCTTTAATATTTAGAGATACATTAAAACAATAATATACGCTAGATCTGGAGTTGGCAGATTTTGATTAGAAAGCCGTCATAGCTTCTTGTTCATCTTCATAGCATTATTTTCAGACGCAATTGTGAAGTTGGCAATTATTGTTACTAGCTTGTTGAAAAATAACAGGAGAATCATTTTAGATCCTATGCCTTTTCTCATATTAGTTCTGCTGAGGATTTTAGCTCATGGACTTCTTCAGACATGGTTTAATGTAGGTTCAAACTAAATGCAGTTGTCCTAGTTGCAGAAGTGCTATATTGGTGACTAGAAGGGTGGTTATTGCCCAAAATCTTTTCTCTGGCTCATATCATAGTCAAAGCTTTGCTTCTATTGATGAAATGACATTCCTCCACCCCCGCTTCCAGTCTTTCCAAAGCTGTTTATGCTTTTAGCTTTCTCGTGCATACTACTATTGCTTCCGCTACTGCTATGATGAGTCTCATTTTCTGGATATAGTCGTGCTGATTAGTTAGATCCAGCATCATCTTGCATGCTCTAATAGCGAATAAGATTCTACCCCTGTCTCGCTGGCAAAGTTACAGTCTTAGTGGGCACTTTCGGCCCTTCATTGTTGAAGAAATTACTATGATGCATTTTTTAGATGCCTCCACTGAAATTAGGAGCTCCTTTAAGGATATTGGAGTTGCTGCTATTTGTAGGGCTTGTGAAGCTTTATTTTTGGGACAGACTTATAGATTATCCAATAGTTTGAGTGATCTGCAAATCTGAGGATTAAAACTGCTCTGCTTTCTTTTTGGGAATTGAATTGCTATTATTATTACTCAAGCCTTAGGTCTTTGCATTCCTGCCTATTTGGGTTAGAGGAGTTGGCTGCTTAAGTTGAGAAGTAAGTTATGTTTGATTAAATTGATTTTTACTTCCGCTATTGTTCAGCATTTTATTATTTGAATTTATAATTGCTTGATTTAATTGAGGAAGGGATCTTAAGATATCAAATGTCTTTTAAGGTTTATTTAAATTATTAATTATTCAATTCTGATGTTAAATGGTTTTTTTCTTAAAAAAAAAATTGAAAAAAAAGGGCCCAAAACCCCTAACTTCTCAAGCAGAGTAGAACTTTCCCACATCAACCGCTATTTTAATTTTAATGCTACTTTCTCTCCTTATCCCTTGAATAAGAATTCAAAATTGGCTACAGATTCAGTTGTTTAAACAAGTGAACGTAAGCGAGCATGCTACAATAGTTCAGACAACTCAAAACTTAAATTGCAAGCGCAGATATTTTAAAAGAAGATGTTTTCATTCAAGTCACCATTAATTTCCCTATTTGATATTCTCAAACTCAAGCCAAAACTCACAACTAATTTTGCTTTGAAAAAAGTTATATTTCTCAGCTTTCTGATGCTTCTCTTTGATTTCTCACAAGCCCAAAAAGCAAAAGGACTAAAGCAGAATAATGATAATTCTAGATTCTAAGATACTTTTTATTATAATAAGAAAAGGAAAAATTATATAAATATAGATTTTGATTTTTTAGTATTATAGCTTTATTAATTTATCAATAAATGCATCCATATAATATGTTATTAACAAATTAGAAAATCAAATTATTGTGGGATGAATAAAAAACGGCTTAACCTTTATGCACACTTATTTATTAATTTTACATTTATTGGCTCGATAAAAATATTATTATGAGTATTTAAACTCCCACTCCTCACCCAAATAGATAAGGTGAGGTGCTTCAAAGCTAGCCCGAGTCTGAGGACTAAGATTCTCAATCAAGGAATTTAAATCAATTCGCCAACAAAGATTCCCTATGGGCGAATAATTCTATTGATTACAAAGAAATAGTCTCTTTGAATATGCAACTTAAAAGCAAGTCAATCATAAGTCTCCTCTTCATGATCGCGCTCTTTTTGGTTGTATTCCGTTTTACCCGCAGATGTGAGGCTATGAAAAAAAAATTTATCAATTTACTTCATAATAAATATGAAGCAAAAATTACCCAAGACTCTTTCCTTATTTTGGTTCTTTTCAACTATACAACTGTACCTTGACTTAAATTATTTTAAATATCCTACAGATGGACAAGAAAA
The DNA here is from genome assembly GCA_027382625.1 of Tetmemena sp. SeJ-2015. Taxonomy (NCBI): domain Eukaryota; phylum Ciliophora; class Spirotrichea; order Sporadotrichida; family Oxytrichidae; genus Tetmemena; species Tetmemena sp. SeJ-2015. Next base: position 21,735 of record JAJKFJ010022589.1, read on the forward strand.
CTTATGCCAAGAGCATTTTCATTGGAATATCTCCCATTGATCATAATACTAACTACCTCCCAGAGATACTCCATTTAGTCCTATTCCTTATCAGCTTGTTCTATTTCTTTGCTCTACTATTTAGGTTCCATGAGCTGCAAGGGAGAGAGGATCCCGAGGAGTTATTAGAGCAGCTTCAATAATACAATCTTGAAAATGAGCTGAGAGCTAAACCAGGGACTACCCAAGAAGGAAATCCCTAAGAATCTGAGAGAGGCAAATTTGAGAGTCGACGAAAATGTTCAAGGAAGAAATTAATAAGAACTTGGAGGTCTTGTTTCATAGTCATTGATTTAGGTGAATGGATTAACATGGCGTTCATCTCTAGAATTCTATCACTTATGCGTGATCATCTTCATCCTCTTCCTGACTTTCGTGAAACTAGTGATGCTACACAGTGGGATACTATTTGTGAGAATCACTTCTTTCTCAGTTAACACTTTAGACAATCTAGAAATGTTTACTAACTCTCCTAGAATCCTTGCTTTATTTACGGTCTCTTTCCTTGCATTCAGCTAATTTGTGGGAGGATCTAGTGCAGATAAGCAGCAATATTTCATTCAAAAGATCATCCCTTTCCTCGTTGTAGTGCTTCATTCTGCAGCTATACTTCTGAAAAGAAACTTGATTCTAACCTACGATGACATCTTCTGTGGAGTGATATTTGTGACTTCACTTTGTCTTTACTACACATATGAATCTCCAGATGCCCTAAAAAGCAATAGGATAGCCAATCCATTTTTACATTATAATGGAGGCATAACTTCTGTTGCCTAGCTAGAAGCAATAACTGATTCACCTTAGATTAGTCCACAAGTGAATTTGAATAAGAATGGGACAACCACTCTCAGATTTAATCTCTCTAATCTCTCACACTAAAGCCTTTATTTAGTTGTTATCTAATCATTAAAGTGTGAACTGGTTTAGGAAAAGTTAAAGCTTCTATTTGAGAATACTAAAGAGTCAGATTTGCTGAAACTTCTAGAAAGTAAAAATGAGTATCTTGCTAGTCAGATTACAGAGGAAGAGATAAAAATAAGAAAAGCTTAGATTGATGAGGAGCTCAGAAAAAGAAGAGAGGAATACGAGGAGTATCAAAGACAGAGAGAGATTTTGAGAGCTTAGAGATCTAGTGGCAGATACCAAAGTGATGGAGGAGATTCTGGAGATGAAGAATATGATGATGGCAATTTAGTAAATGACGAATTAGATGAGGATGATTACGATGAATCTTCGGAAAATGATGATTCAGGACTGCTTGGAAGCGGCGGTAGTGGATTCAACCCAAATGATAACTAGATGCTCCTAGACTACATAAAGAAGACTATGGAGTAAAATATGGATCAGCTTCCACCTCTTACTGAGGCACAGAAGCAAGAAGCCTCTAAGAAGTTATAGCAAATGCTCTTCCATCAAATTAATGAAGATACCAAGAAAATGTTCCACATGCAAGGGCTTTAAACTATCGGTCAGAAACTAAGTTAAAAGGAATAAGAACTTATGCAAAAGATAGGTATTCAAAATCAAAAGGCCTAGTAATAGCTAGCACAGACCAAAAATTAATAGCCTTAGAAATAAACTTCAAATCAATCCTCAAATAACACACAAGGTGGTCAAGGCTAGCAATCGAATTAAGCTAACAGGAATACAAAAGGCACTGCTCATAAGATGCCTACAAAAGCTCCATCTGGAAGACCCAATCAAAGAAAGAGAAGATGACAAGATGGATAATTTACTTCTAAGTCGAGTTTTTACTTTTAACGTAGCACTAAAAGATTTTAGATTTAATCTCTTTTCGTTCGAGTTTAAGGACTCATTCAGAATTTAATTCTGAGAGATAAAATATATATATTGACAAATTCAAAATTATCTCGCAGAGGAAATTACTTTTGTAATTTAAATAAGTTATTTGCTCGTCTGACTTAAAGCAAATTTAAGTAGATATTTATAGAGTGTCTTTTTAAGATAGATCTTCAATTAAACAGCTATTTTAGACCTATCAAAGTTATCAGAGACCCTACTCCTATTCCTCCATTTAGCATAACTGCAATTATATATCCCCCATATTCTTTTTCTTTATTTTTTAGCCTTGAATGGAAGCTGCTGCTTGCAGCTACGCTGAACATCCCTCCTGTTATACCGACTAAGAATGCATTTATAATAACAGTAGCTGGACTAGACCAAAACTCACTTCCCTTTTTTATTCCAATTAAGAATGTTGTAGTGATAATCAATATTCGAGAGCTGCATGTCACAATTAGATAAAGTCTTGAGTAAGAGCTCTTGAGTCTACTTAACGTTCTTCCAACTAAGTTTCCCAAATTGAAACCTAAGTTAATCATGAATATTTTCCAGTTCTAGTCTAGCAAGCCCGCATCAAATTTCTTAGCCATTAAGATTCCTGGATAGAGCATATAAGAAATCAAAAAGTTGAGGAAAACTATGAGGCTCTCTAGCCACACTTTCCCTAATATCTTGAAGTAGAATTGGATACGAGATGGATTCTTTTGCAAAATCTCAGTTAGCTTTTAATGATTAGTCTCTTTGCCCTCAGATATCATAGTTCTTGCTTGATTTTCTTGCTGAGTGAATATCTTAGTTTCAAATTAGCGTTATCTGATGTAATAGCTTACGTAAGGGTGTTTTATAAAGTACTATACGAGAGATTTATTAGAAAGAGAATTTAGGGATTTATCTACTTACAGGAGTTGAAAGTAAGGAAGCCAAGAGAATAAGGGCTGTTATCAAGAAATAAAGCAAGGAGCCATAGAATAGGTCATTGCTTGATGACGAATCAAAAATAAGCAGACACACCATTCTAATCAAGAGTGTTATTATAGCGCTCATGGCCTAACCTTGTAGCATCTGCCCTGTAAAAATAGGCTCTAAGATCCCGGCCAAACCTAGATATACCGCCATCATCAGCCCTAAGCACACACCTATATCGAGTTGTTGGATATAATAAATATTACCCATTAGAGTTAGTAAAACGTTTGAAACTATACAGCCAGTTTCTTCCGTTGTATAGTTTACTACGAATGGGAAGAGTATCATCATGATAATCAAAGGGATATAAGCGAGCATGAATTTGAACATATAGGAAGCTCTATCCATCAAAGCAAAGCCTAGAGCGATTCCGAAAAGCTACGTGAAGCTTATCACAAGATTGAAGACGTATTGAGGTTTGCAACTCGGAAGCTAAATTAATGGTATGATGTTGATAATTTGGGAAGTTAATTATATTGAGAAAAAGATAGATACCTTTTCAATGAAATAATCCATGTCTATCAAAATAGCTCCAACTGGTAAAAGAGTGCAGAGTCCATAGAGAAAGTTAAGTCTTAAGAGTATCTTTGACTTAGAGGGTATAGTTAAGCTATTTAAAATCTATGTGTTATGGATGATAACTCCTGAAGTTTAAAGGACTTTGCTATCTTAAAGTATAGGGGCATTCTCATTTTCAGTGTTAAAGTCTTACATTTAATAATCAAGAAATTAGGGTGCTTATAATAAACTTAACTCAATATATTATAATTAATTTATATAGACTTCAAAGGCACTTGCTTGTTGTATAATTAGACTTCATCTTCCTTTTCCCAGAAGCTGCTTTAGCTTGCCACCTTACAATAAACACTTTAGCATGTCTGTGTCATTACTACCAATAAGCAATTAAAAAATGGATCTTTATTTGCAAAAATTTTAATTTAATAAAACTTAAGAATACTCGGAAATTATAAAGCCTCCTCTACTAATAGACAGTAATAATTTAAAACTTCTTTATATCACATGAGAAGGGTAATGATTTAATATCGAAATTAATTTTTTTTCACTATTCCAATATCATTAGCAACTGCATGCAAGGCAAGTTCCATTTTCCTATCTTAAAGATTCTTTTGAATTCCTTCTCTTATTAGTTTTGATATATCTTGCCTTTGCTCATAATGCTTATTGAGTTACTCAAATATAGCCTGAATTTCTGATCTGTGCTTCAGATTCTTAAACACATCTTGTGATTTGATTTCCCTACCTGTTATTGTAATGAATTCTTCCATGATTAGTGCATTTTTATTGATTTTAGTAAGCAGGTTGTCATCAACTATAAATTGGAGTAGATATTCCTTCTTGACAGGGATCTCATCTTAGAGAGAGTGTGATGAAGACCTATTTGCCTCATGCTTTCTAATCCTCATGAGTATCTGACCCAGATTATGGAATTTTATTCTTGGCTAACCTTTGGTGAGTCTCAGCCAGAGCTTGTAATCCTCCATGCTTTCCTACTCGTAAGTCAAGGCATCTTGGATTCTATGTAATCTAATCATGAGACTAGGATGAGCCAGACAACAGTAGAATATCAAATTGAACTTAATTTATTCATCACTCTAGGGGAAGACTATTACCTTTTAGTCCTTTCTCTCTCCTCCGAATAGCTGAACGCTACTCCCGACTATGTCTATCTCTTCGTTAACTTCTAAGAAGCTTTTCTGAATCTCAAGTCTATTAGCAAGTGATATATCGTCTGCATCCATTCTAGCTAAGTACTTTATTCCTTCTACCTACTATGCATATTTGATCCCTAGATTCAAGCTTGCAGAGAGGCCTTAGTTCTTTATTTAAGGAAGGTACTTAAATATAAAAACTTTATTCTGGAGTCTAATTTCTCATATTTTTGGCAAATTATGTGAACTTCCTTATTCGTAGAGCCGTCGTTGATAAGTACTAAGATGAAATTTTTGTAAGACTAATTTAATATGCTTCTAATTGCATCCTCTAGATAGGTAGACTGATTATAGACAGGAAGTAAAACTGCGGTGTCTGGTGATTCAGATAAATTTAAAGACGCAAGTGATTTCTCTGCATCATGGAGAACGAAATCGCCTATGTGAACAGATCTAAATTGCTAATTTTTGTAAAACGAAAGATCGAGTTATTTTTTATGATAAAGAATATAATTTGAATTTTTTGTCCAAGAGGCATTTATTAAGGAAATCTAAGATTTCATTTTCATCTCTTTCGCTATTCTTTCTCTCCTCTTGCTCTGCTATTTTAAATTCATAAACTGGTGTTTTGTACACATCCTGCACTTTATTATAGTTAATAAACTAGTATAAGGAATACAAATATAAAAGATTACTCTAGTAATAATAGTTATCAAAGTGAGAACAGGATTGTTGAGACAGATTGAGTATGGCTAGTTTTTAGTCAGCATCTTTCTTTTAATGACAAGGTTTCATATATACATATATTTTAGCATATATATATTTTAAGGTTTCCAACATATTCGAAGCTATTTGGCTTGAGAATTTTATCTCTCTCCTCTGGCTTGCTTTCAAGAATGGCTTCTATGACATAGTTTAAATCCTCTTATCTGTAGATAGACCCGCAAAAGTCGAATGGGTAGTTCCAATCCATCTCAGTCTCACTTCTGCGGTACTTAAGATACTTGAATCCCTGTGAGTCGATCACCTGAAACTTAGGCAGTGAATTTATTAGCTTATCCTGAGTGTGAGAGTAAGTAATGCCTGGGTACAGTTTTAAATGAATAGCATATATGGAATGATCAGAGTAGAATTTAAGCAGCAAATCAGTCAAGTTTATAGGGGAAAAGAAGATCATGTCATCAACCATGAACTAGAAAAATACCACCGCCTACCTTTCTAGCATCGAAGAAGGGGTGCTATGAAATAGCAATTGCTAAAGTTAGCTTAAGACCTCCCCTTCTCGAATGAAATTCACTGATTAAGAGAACTCTTCCTGCACTAGATTGTAGAGAGGCTCGTATTTCTCTTGATCTGAAAAAGTGTAGTAAACGAAGATAGCGATGTAGAGTTGGATGTTGTAAAACTCACCAATCGCTATATACTTGATTCCATTTTCACAGTGGAAATCCTCAACGTTTGTTATTCCAAAGAGCAGCAGAGATTTCAACAACTGCTGCAGTTAGAATGGCCTGTCCTTCGAATAAATTAGCACCTTCAGGTAGAAGACCATATGGATGTCGTTTGGTACTATTGTGTCAGATATAGAATTTGATGAGCCACCACTTCTCTCCATTTTATTTTCAGATTAAATCTCAGACTATTCTTCGAAATAAATGGAATATAGCTGCTAAAAGAGACCTACCAGATTGAAATTAAAGTCAAAATAAAAATGATAAAGGAGATAGAAACGCGCATATCAGAAAATCATAATATCGAGCAAAATGGAAAAGCTGAGATTTCTTTCTCCCCTTATAAGTCTTAGGCCACTAAAGATTCACCCTCTAACTAGACAAACGATGAACTGATTAGAGCCAATTCACCAGGTTTCAGAATTTACAAACTAGGACTACAAGGTGCTGAAGAATTCGATTTTGTAGAGTGGGCGAGTGACTTAAATTTGTAGCACCCTATCGCCAAATAGTTTCAAGACTCAAAGAAAAATTACTTTGACAAACTTCGCAAAGAGAATAACATAAAGCTCAGAGAGATTAAGGAAGCAGAGAACCCATAAAACATGATAACAACTAACGATAAAATAGCTCAAAGAAAACTTTATAATTCTAATTTGATGTTAACAGCGATCTATTGTACCGCGAGAAAAATCTTATCATAATTTATATTTAAGAGAGCAGAAGTAGTTTACTCTTAATTTATAGCACTTCAATCAAGAAATAGGTTTCAAGAGATCAGGAACAAGCTAAAACTCTCGGAACAAAACAGTGATGACAAGAAATTGAGATTTGAAGTTAGAATATATTTATCTTTTTAGAGCTAACTACGAATAATACAAGTCCAAGTAACATGAAAGAAGGGTATGGAACTAGCTAGTCATTTTTCACCTAGTCTTAGCAAAACACAGCAGATAAGAACTCTAATTACTTCAGCGCCTTCAAATCACATCTGAATACTAATGGAACATTTAATTAAGCAATAAATCAATCAAACTCTTTTTCAAATAAGAGAATGAAACGCTAGTTCAAACTACTTCACTCTGAAATTAATAGACAGCAACCACGATCATAGCTAAGTTTTTACTCTGAAAAAGAAGCTACTGAAGATCAGAAGGTGAAACGACCTCTTTTAAAGCAGGTTTCTAGGCATTTAGAGTTAGTTACAAAGTATAATAAATTTGAGCAGAATTTTCTCTAGAAAAAATCAGCTGCTATAGACTGTGAAAATATTTTTCTAGCATCATTTTTACTATCAAACTTAGAATCCGATCAATATGTACTATCAAATCGTATAGAATCCAGATTTTTGCTTCAACGCGCCAGAATTACTATAGCCCGCAAGATAGGAAGATGTGAAAAGGCTTAGAGAAAGCTACATTTCAAGTTGTTCTATTCTAGGAACTGCAGCTAGATTTGAGTAAACTTAGGCAGCTTATCAAACTGAGATTAGGACTAAAACTACGAGTTTGCAGCCGATCAGATAGAAAGCTTGGCTTCTTGAGCGAGAGAGACGCCAGTCTATTTAAAGAGAGTAAATGGAAAAGGAGCAGCTGTAGAAGAAACTAAATTTAAATAATGAGAGCTCACAGCACCTAGAATCTTAATCTAAGATTCTCAAAGTAGATGAAAGCTTGATCAGCTTTAAGCCAAATATTTCATAGAGTTCTACTTATAAAACTCATCATTTTAATATAAAACGAAGATATAAAAGCCGCATAATCAGAGCGTTTATGCTAATTCAGATTATAAGGAACAGGAAAACAAGCTTATTATCAAATCTTATTCTTCTTATAAAAATTAACTCTTAAAATATAAAATGAATAATTCAACCGAGCCGGAATTCCCTCTAACTGGATATAATTACCAAAGATACTACAACGAAGGCTCTTTAATTTTCAATGCTACAATGAGCGCCCAAAAATTAGAGAAGATTATGAAAAGCATAGATTCGACAATGATATATCAGAAAAGTCATTTGAGAAGATTTAAGAAAGAACAAATAAACTCTATCCTTGGTGAGGTTCATAATTTTAAGAGCGCATTGAACTCCGCCTCAAAAACTCATTCATAGATTAGATAATGAATAGGCATTTCTCAGGACTGAAGCAAAAAATATATATTCTAAAGCTTAATTATAAATTTTCCATTAATTTTCAAACATAAATCAGTTAAAAGTAAAGTTATTAAAGTTCTCTTCTTGGGCTATATCCATCAAATTCTTTTTGAATATTGCTGCATCCTCAGCTAGTTTAGCGTTCGTCGAGTTGTCTTCAGCTAGCGTCTTTAGGTAACTACATAATATTTCAGTGAGATAATTGTACTTACTGCTCATCAAACCTTTCAATAATGGGATAGATATCATCGTTGTTTTTGAAATCTCCTGCAAAACGAGGAATTATATGAACGTGTAAGTGGTTAATAATCTGCCCTGCACCTTAGCCTTCTTAGATTGAGACAGTCGCTGAATCTGTTTTGAAGTAGTCCTGCAAGAATCTTTATTATAATTCAACAATAATTCAGAAGGAATTAATTTTGAATTCCGTTTAGTATATTTGATTTTTGTTTTTATCTGGTAAGGAGCTGAACAGTGAGTGAAATTTCAAATAAGTCTTTTGTGTCAAGATCTCTGTATCTAGCAATTGGATTCTTTGGGCACACAAGAACATCTAAAATGCAAGTTGAAGAAGAAGTAGGAAAAGCTCTTACGGCCTTTAGCAATGGGATTATGAGCTACCATAGCAAATACACCTCCTCTATTGAAAAATAGGTAGTTGGGGTTGATGGTGATTGTGCCGAATTTAATAGACTAAGATGCCATGAAATATTATTGATTTATTATCATTCAAATCAGTAGATTAATAAATTTCTTTTCTAAACAAAGTAGTTTGAAATTAAAAAATTGATTAAAAACTGTAATGAAGAATAGATTTTATTGAAAAGTTAACCTTAATATATATTTGCATAGGGGAGTAAGCAAAAATTATGAAGACCTGAGAAAAAAAACTGGTGATAACTCCATATTTTATGAAGAAAAAATTAAGAAAATTTAAAACTAATTAACTATTTTTGTTGTTTTCCTCTAAACATCAAAGGTTATTTTAGGAATTGAATATTATTAACTTTAAATTGATTAAATTGTTAGACATAATAATTTATCAAATTAAATATAAACTTTATCAAGATATATTAGTTAACATTATCAAAAGTCCATCGCCCTATTATAAAGATTCCACTCTGAATCGCTTTAAGAATACTTTAAGTTTGTTATTATTTTTGCATCTTGATCATTGTTATTCAGACGAACAGCAGATGATGTATTGTCGAATCCTATCTCTTCTAGAGCAGCTTCATTAAATTTATTTATTTATACTTAGATTTATAAATACTTCTAGGTCATGAATATCCTGCTCCTCATTCTCTTCTCTTCTGGCTTCGGATTAATTGCGCTAGCTACTGCCTTTATCGCTAGCCAAATTAATTCTAATGCTTGGAGGAGGAGAAGGCAAGTTTACTTTACTGTTGGCAGCTGCAGTCTTATTCGTCTTATTTTTCAAATTAGCCCTGTAAACTACTTTAAGTAATGAAATGATTCAAAAAACCAAGTCAGGATCTAATCTATTCTTGTCCTTCTTTCTCGTCTTTATGCTTGAAGTATTCAGCAGATCTCCAGGCTCTTGTATTTCTCCTGTCTCTATAACATGAGCCATAATGCTGTTCCTCATCTTGTTGTGTCGCTTTGCGCTCCTATGATAAATTTCTCTATCGCCTCTGACCATGATGGCTTGCTGAGGATTAACCTTAATTTAGTCTTAAGAGATCTCAAGTGACTGAGATAGCTTGCTCTCCTCCCACTGTACTTCTGATGAAGCCATTTTACGTTTGATAATTTCTTGCTCTTGTACTGTTTTGAGCATGTGGTTTTCAATTTTGAAGATTCTTTAGTTTTCTTGATTATCTCTTGCTTAGAGCATTTGTCTCTTTCTATTTCGAGTATACCCTGATTCAGAGTTAAGGCCATTTTTCTAAGAACTGAAGAGAACCGAGGAGTAGCTGTCCCCTACCTCTTCCACTTAAGGCAAGTCTGAGTTTCCTGATTTGATAGTCAAGAGGTGCTTTAATCTATTGAGATTGTCTATCTTTTCATAATAAGAATCTAGCTGCTCACTAACTTCCTTCTTTACAATCATGAGGAGTGCTAGATTTTCAAATACGTCCATGAATTGAAAATCTCTTAAATTCAAAGTTGAAAATACTTATGCACATTTTATTGAAAATCTCTTTAATGGTTATACTTTGGAAGAGTAACCTGACGCATGTATTCTTGCTGCTTCAGATAATTAAATTCATAGGAGGAATCCCACCCTAATGGTTCTCCCAAGTATAGCAAGAACTTAGGATAGTTAGCACATTTCATGAAGGTAGTGGCATCTGGATCAAATAAAGCCCATTTCTCTCTGAACTAGTCACTGATATCAGAATTCAAGTATTTATTATCCTTCTCAGTTAAATCGTGGAAGCCTTGGAGGATAATTGCAATAAATAGTTTCAAGTAAATCAAGTTCACCAAAAGCACATACGAGAAGAAGTAAATTATAGCAAAGTAATAGTCTCCGCAACCCACAGCTTAATCTACAGGATAAATTTAAGATCCAAATACTAAACTTACATCCATTGTTAACATAGTCTTGATATGATGGACTTTCGATGCATTAAAAATTATTAACATTTACTATAAATTTTATTAGTACTAGCTTGAATAATCTTTTTAGAAGTCATGCATGATCTAGGGCCACTACTCGCCAGTCGATATTATAAAGAGAGTCTAAAGAGCGTTGCCGATATTTTAGAAATTTACTCTGTCGCTCATCACTCCACCGAGCATTACATCGCCAAACTGATAAACACCAAGGATTGCATATATGAAGAATATAAGTAGCAGAAGAGTTCCAACATTCACAATCGCAGGAAGAGTCAGCATGAAAGTTTAGAAAATTAGCTTCAATGATTTGTTTCTTCTGAAGAGTTTTATTTTTAGAGTTTAAAAACCCTACAAATCTTGAAAGATCTTACGATGGTTGTGCTTGGACCAAGAGATCTTACGCTAGTTTTTGCTGCTAATATTAAGCTCAAAAGAGTAATGAAAACAATTATCACGTCAAAAATATTCCACCCATCTTTGAAATATCGAAAACCATAAGCAATTAGTTTTATCATCACTTCAAATGTGTACACAGCTGCAAAAATTAGGTTTATCTGAGATGTCAAGTTATCGATGTAATCAGGATTCCCATACCATTCAAACAACTTATAATGAAGAAATATTGCTTAATAAAAATGCTCTATTATGATTGGATCATGAGCACGATAGTATTTGATATAATGCAAAGAAATATGAATTTCTCGAAAAGCGGACTTTCTGAAAGGATATAAAAGGGATGTCGCCAGAATTCAGATGGCTTTTTCATTCTGATTATCGGTTTGGAATGAATAAGCATAATCTTGTTCTACAGCCATTTCCTTTGTTTTTCAGTTAGCATGAAATTTTTTCCTTTAACTTCATTCTCACGATTGTAAGTGCTTATAACTTCTCCAACAAAGAGATTCAAAAGAAAGAAATTAGCTACAACCATGAAAGCTATAAAGTAAAAAGGCACGCCTTTGTTAGAAAGCTTGACAGGATTCAAGTCATAACCTCTTATTGCAGAGCACTAATACATCAAGTCTACCCAATTCTCCTAAGTAGAAATTGAAAATAGAGTTGTCAAAGCTACCCCGATATTATCAAAAGAGAGAAAGTATCCTAACCATTCCCCACCTGCATTTAGACAGTCCCACTTATCATCCACTACCAGAAGTTTAGCATTTTATAAATTCAGTTTTATGATAAAAATATCAATCTTTGCTGTTAAAATTTTATTTTGAGATTTATAATTCTCTATAATAGAAATTATAAGCAAAGGAGACTGAGTCTATGTCACAATAGAAAAGCCTCCCCTTGAAATAGTTGATTCCAATTACCCCAAATTAGGAAGAAAGATCGAAAAAATTATTAATATCCCTTTGGGAACGGAATTTGATTATATTTTAAGCCCTTTATTTTAATTAACCAATTTATATTTAAAAGTAAAGATTTTGATAACATGAAGATTTGAAGAAGTAACAGTTACTGATATGACTGACAGAATAGCAATCGTGAAATCAGCGATGTTCCAGCCATTTCTCAAGTAACTAGTAGAACCACAAAATATTAAACCAAAAGCTAGGATCTTAAGTAGAGCTTCTAAGAGGAAAATAGATGTCATTGCAATATCAAATTTAGCCATGACGGTAGCCTATTTAGATTCGGGATTACTTAAGGGGCTATCTAGGGCTAAGAGAATGCTGTTTGCAAAAATTACTCCCAGCATTATGAACTCAAACCTGTTGCTCACTACAAAAGACTGCAGGAATCAAAAAATAATTAACTATAGAGAACTTTCTAGTTTTGTTTTCTGAAGAGAAAATGTAGAGGGATGACTCATTCTTTCTTTTATAAAAATAAATATTGTCAAGCTCATCAGCTTTGCGTTGAATCCTAGCTTGCATTTCTTCATTATGGACCTTGCTCTTTTACCTTTTGAAGCAAACAAATATTGTGAAGAAGGCTTGCTATAACCTTTATTTAGAAAATAATTTATATATAACACTTAAACCTTTCCTTCCAAGAAATATTTTAGTGCCTGTTTATGGTATCCTCTTCAAGACTAACTTTTTCAAAATTTTCAATAAGCTCAGCTATGAAAAGGTTTAGTAGAATAAATTAGCCAACTGCAAGCAAGGTTAGAAAATAGAAAGAAGACGTGACAGAGTCAGTTGCCCTGTAGTGATTAAAATAGACGGTGGTCCAACCTTCATTATAGGATGAATACGAAAGGATGATCGTCGGTTGGTAGAAATACGAAATAAAAGAATACAGATTACCTTTACTGAGAGCCAATGATTATTCTACTGTTTGAAACCCCATTAGATTTAAAGATTAATCGTTTGTTTCATTCTGATGCTTAATAAATATATAGAAAACCCCAGAAATTGATTAATTATAATGATCTTATACAATTAGTTTAATGGTGGAATGGTTTAAATTGGGGGTACTAATAATCTAAAAGTCACACTCTATTATCCACCAATCCACCAATCCACCAATACGCAAATGAACTCAAGCATAGCTTGCTAAACCTTATAATGTAAATCTTTTTAGTCTTAATAAATTTTAGGGTTGCAAATATCATAGACTACTGAGGAGAGCTGTGATAGTAGAAACATGCAAGCCAAGCAGAATCTGAGATCAGTTCAAGCCACTCATTGATTGCTGCTTCCTTCCTCCAGTGTGGCATCTTGAGTGTACGCAGCAGTGAAATCCTCTGTCTAATCGCTCACCCTGTGTATAAGGAGCTCGTCCTTGATCAGCCTGTCCTCGAAGAAGTTCGCGAGCTGCATGCACGTGAGTGGGAAGCCCTAGCCGCCCTTCCTTCCCTCTCGCGTCATCTTCACAAACACTGCTCTGTTCTTGAAGGACTCCAGGTGCTCGCCCTTAAGTGACTCCAAGGGGTTGTCATTCGAGGAGATGATGACTTTGCAGCCCTGGTATCGAATTTCTGATGCGCCGTGCTTAATGTTCACTGGATAGCCTTCGCCCTCCATTAGTAGCTTCATCTTCGATATGTTTTGCCTTCCCAATAAGTGAGGCATGTTAATCTCGTTCATTGTTACGATTGATGGTGAGACTCCCTCGAAGCTCTGGTCAACAATGAATTGTGAGGATGCGTCCTGGAGCTTCTCGCACACAAATATCTCCTGGATGAAGCCTATCAGAGTTGATTTGCCCACATTAGAGTCGCCATGCATCCAAAGGACGCATTTCTTCGAATCTACGAGACCAAAAATCACCTTGTATAGTCCCTCCAACGCGTCCAATAAATTGTTCTCCTTCAATTGTTCGTCCGTCACTCTTTCTCGGCATCTTTGACCCTCTTAGCATGGTGATATCGGCTCTCAATGTACAACTGCAGCTGATCTCGTAGGCTGCGCCTTTCAAGCTAAAGTATGCCTGCCTTTTTGTGCTCTGAAATGTGAATTTCAAGCACTTTTTTCTCTCTAGCCAGCCTTGAAATCTTTACGTCGTCGTCTATGTTCTACTAGTACAGCTCGCTGAAAGATCTGGCTTCTCCCGATATAAGCTTGGCCAGAGAATCCATTACGGCCTTGCTTTCTTATTTTTCTTCGGCCGAGCTTGAGCTGAGTCTCTTAGGGCCACTCTATTCTCTTTTGGTTATTAAGGCTTTGAGAATGCAGTCCTCTCGTCCTCTGATCATACGCAAGCCCCCCGCAGCTTGTACTGCATTCCTAATTTCTCTCTCAGAGATGTTCATAGCCGGGATCCCCAAGTTGTGTATAGCCTGGCAGTCGAGATAACGCTTACTATTGAAATAGCTCTTGGAGAGACCGTTCACCTTGGGCTTGACAAAGAGAGCCATGTATTATGTCTCGTCTTCTTTGACTTTGAAGAAATCGACGCTATCTACTTCCTTGACCTCTTTCATCAGATCTCTCTCAATCTCGAACAATGATTCCTGCTTGACCTCTTCAGTCAATATGAAGAAGAACTAGCTCCTCTTGTTTTAGTCTTTCACAAACATAGCCTTCTAGGTGGACTCCATTTTGGTTTTTATTGATTAGATCACTTATCCCTGTCTTCACTTAAGTGAGCTTTGAATGTTTAAAATCGTCACTACCTAAACCAACCCTCTTTCATTTATCTTTCTGAATTTTTTAATTTCATTTCCTACCTATATTTAAGAAATTTATTTACAGCATTAAAGCATTGCAGTTTTGGTGGATTGGTGGATTGGTGGATTAGTGGAAATTGGAGTGTGATATTTAATAATGGGTACGCCTGAATTTAAACCATTCCACCATTAAACCAATAAGCATTAATCACTTTAAATTATTAAACGGGGTAAGATCAGAAAGGATACGCTATTAATAATCTGATAGACTATAAGATTTAAATCCTGGCTTTATATCAGTGCTAGCGGAAACACTTTTTTTCAACAAAAATATTCTAACTTTATTTTTTTGGGGTTTTTTAAATGAGTTTCATTCGTATTATTTCAATTACTATGAATACAGTTACTAGGGATTCAATAAAGGTATTGAAAGTTGATAAGGAAATGTTCCAGTGGCTGAGAGTCTGTTGCTCTCATCAAACTAGGCTTTATAAGCAAATAACTCCATTCCAAGTAAAGCGTAGGTAAAAATGAAAAGTCCAATCATATTGATATGTTTGAAATGTCTTTGAGAGTATTTGTAATCACAGTCAGTAAATCTTGAAATCCTTTCCATATCTTGGCTAACTAAAATATCCTTATTAGACGAAATACTCTTAATGCTGAAATCGCTCCACTTCCACTTCCATTGTTATTCACACTCGTATAAGATAGGATTACATCAAGAGAGCTCACTACTACGACTATTGAATCAAACCAATTAAACTTATCTATAACGTAGAACTTAAATCCTTAGCTCAATAGCTTTATTACAAGTTCTACAAGAAATATAGCGAAGAAGATTAAGTTTAGAATCTCCAATGTATCGCTCTCCTTTTTATCTATTGGGTATCTATCCATTGCCAGTACTATGGCATTCATTAAATAAGTATTCATTTTTACTCTTCTTATTAAGTTAAATGATTTGCGATTATACTTAGGGAGATTATATAGCTGAAAAGGTAAGATTTGTTAATTTTTAGACAGATGTTATAAATTCTATGCTTGTTTGCTCGTAGCTGCACTAGATCTGAAATTATCTGATTGCCTACTTTTGTAAAAAGTTACTTCAGCATGTTCTTTTTAATAAGTTATCCCTTAAATTTGTTGAACAGAAGATCTCTAATGTGTTATTTCATTGTTATCTCCTTAAGGTTTGAAGTAATGATCAAAGCGATTGCAGTTTTCTCGTCCAGCTCATCTTCAATATACTCATCCATAAAGGATGACTTAAAACTGGAAAGCTGAAGCTACTTTTCTTGTTTCTATGAGGCTCTCATTAAGATTACTTCTTGCAATCTTGTTTAAATCTACTTCACTATTGCTTCTTCATTATCAATTCCATAAATATTCTTTTTAGTAAGTGAGTATTTTTTGCGGATATCAATCTCCATTTATGTGAGGACATTTCGCTATTCGTTGTAAACTTTACGTTGCATCGTAATCCTCAATCTAATATCTTCACTGTTCTTAGAATTCTCAAATCTCTCCTTTATCTCCTCAAGTTACTGCTTATCTTTTGGATCCAATTTTTTATTGGTTTATATCTAAAATGCTTTGGCCACAAGGGCTAATCCAAATCCATGCGCAACACTTTTTCGCGTTACTTTGCTTAGCTTTTTGACTATATTATTATTATTTTAAGATTACCTTCCCTCTTCAACTATCTTTGTGATTTAATAAATAAATGAACACTTAAGATTTGCTTAGCATGCTTTTCCTTCTCTTTGTGTTTCTATTCTTTAAGCATCATTATCCTCTACAAGGGAGTCATATTTTTAACATCCGGGGAAGAGACCCTGCTATCTTCTTCCTCCTCTCCATCCTCTTCATCTTGGATTTCTTCTGGCTCAAAAGTGTCGTTCTTTGCCTGTAAAATAAGGGACTAAGACATCAAGTGTGTCATTCTTCTCTCTTTATTCTATGCCGATTCGACTTTACTTCTTTCAGAGTCTGGTTGATTAGAGTTGGGGTTAGAGAGAAAACTGGAGTCAGGTTTTTTCTTCTGTCTATTGATCTGAACAGACTTGGATTTCTTTTTCCTCTCTTTCCTGATCTCATTCTCCATCTTTTTAATCTCCAGGTCCTGCTCAGTTTATGATATCTTAGTGAAGTTAGACATTATGACTGCAAGTATCAAATTCAGCATGAAGTAGTAGCCAATTACTATTATCAAAACGCAGTAAAATTTACCAAAAATAGAAGTATAACCATCTGATAACTAAAAAGTATTACAGAGCTGAAAATAATAGTTACATTGAACATCTAATGAGACCAGTTGTCTTTAGTGATGAACTGAAAAACTGCAAGTAAGGATTAACCGAAGTTTTAGAAAGAAGCGATATTGTACTATATCTGCTCATCATAATAAACGCCGTCATCGTCAAGGCTTATCCCATAATCTCCAGGGTTTCCTAGTTTTAATTAATTCTAAAAATCTTACCGCATGTTAAATCACTCGGACAAGTGTAATCTCCATCCCCTGCTTAGGTACAAACTCTCGTGTAAATGGGACTCTTAGGCCAATAAGTGGAATTAAGAGGTTAAAATAGATATAAATAAATGAAAATTGTTTCTGAGTCAGCCTGCATTTATTATAAAGTACTCCTTGAAATTGTTAAAGCCCGAGAATTCCAAAAATCATGATAATGAATCCCAGAAATATTTTAATAAGTTTAATTAAATATAGTAGCATTTCCGAGCTCTGGTAAGGATTAGATCAGTGTGCTAACCAGTCTCCTCATGGAAGGGATAGCTTTTATACTCTTAAGTGGCCTAAGGACTCTTAGTATTCTTAAGGATTTAAGATTCACACTCCCCGCTATCAAGTCTAAAACTCTATAACTTATTATAACCGACTAAGACTTACCCAAATATGACTATGGTGAAATCAATCAAGTTCCAAATATTTCATAGAATCGTAAATTCATACAATTTATCTTCCAAAAATCCCTCATATAAGATAGAGGGTGGAAGATGAATCCCTGGGCAACTATTTTTAGCCCTGCTTCTGCAAAAAATAAGAAAGTCACAATCGTTCCAACTAAGTTCAAAGACTGGTTGTAGAAAAATTTAGCGTCTCTGTCAGAGTAGTCGTACATAGATAAAAACAGATTATAAAAAGCTAATAGCAAGAACGATGGAGTTTAAAACGATGCACAGGAAAATGATCCAGTCAAAGTATCTAAATGATTTAAAAGAGATCAATTCTTTACGCCCACTCAGTGATGAATAAGGAAAATTTTCTGAACTAGCTTTCTTAATCGAAAAGAAAGAGAGACTTCTTAGAGTACTACACTAATTTTCCATGCACAGTGAACACTCCATTCTTCTCTAACTTCTTTTTTATCTTCTTTTTCCGAGTATAAAATATATGAAAATATTCTTCTTATTAAATAGAGTGCTATCATTTTGCATCTTAGAGGCGACATCTTCTGATTCATGAGGAATCATCCTTCTCTAAAGGATATATTACAACACTCACAGTTAATTTACCATGGTAAGATTTTGAGATCTGTATGAACTGCTTTGGTCTGCCATTACAAATTAAGAATTTGAATATAGAATTAAATATCAATAATGATGCTCATTAATTTATCACAATTGCAAAAATTTAATTTTTATCTGTAGTTTTGTCGACTATAGCTTTATTTAATGAACTCTCTTATGTTGTTATATTTTCCAGATGAAGAAATAATTGTTAACAAAAAATTTAGTTTGGAATATAATTAATTCAAAACAAATTTAGCGCAAGATTTAGCAACTTTCGTTTCCTAGAGTTGCGCTTCTGGGAACTACTTTATATCACCGGATACCTTACAGGCAGTTTAGATTTTCTATTTATTATGTTATCAGTCAAGGAATGGGTATCTAATCACACTAAAACACTGAATTTTGAGGTAGTTGGATAAAAAAGCGTAATGTATGTGGATTTTTGCATCTCACCCGTTTAATCATTGTTGATTCATATTTAATATATAATTAATTAATACCTTTTTAATCGCTCTTATTCCAAAACCAAAAAATGTAACCATTATAAGAAACCAAAAACATATTATCACTTTTTATAATGATTAAGACTAGAGCACATATTAAATGAGAAAAAAAAACAGTTATATTTTTGAATCTATTGATAATAGGACCCAGGGATAATAAATTAGAAAAGTTTTAATAAATGAAATCGCAAAAGTCTTAAAACTAAGTCGCATTAAAAGCTTCCCCCACCTCCCAATAAACTCACTCACCCAAAGAGGACAAGAAAATGAGCTCAGCCAGCAAAAAGCAAAAGCTACAACCCGAACTAAAGATAGAGGAAGAAGAAGACGATGAACTCGTCAAGGAACTCATGCAGGAGGAAGAGGAAGATGAAATTCCAGAGTAAGAACAAGTTTCCAGCATTAATACTGCCCGCTCTCTATTTCTCTATTCACTATATTAAAACGAAATTTTCATTTTAAGATACCTTAAAACAGATTTTGAGAGCTTAAGTTTTATCCGCATTATAGCTGGGTGGACTTTACTCCGGCCATCTGCAAACACCGATACTCAGCTCATTCTAACATTTTATATAGACTCCCAGCTATGATATAGAAAAAAGGTAATAGCATAATTTAACTTTCACTTATCACTGTTAAATTGTTGTTGCTCTTTTTTATTTTTAAACCTATGATTGAGATAGACGGTGAAAAACAAACTATTACTGACAAAGAATTCTACAAGCAGATGTAGAAGCTGAAAGAGCGCGGTACTAACGCAGTTCCTCCTAAGAAGTCCGCCTCTGCTTATATTATATTCGGAAAGGAGGTGAGTTCAATTCTCTTGTCTTATTACGCGATTGCAAAAGATTGACGCCATATTATTTCTCCTCAACATGAAAAATCCACTTTTACATTTTTTTATTTCTCCGACCCAACTCGGGTGAATCAAATAATTTCACCAATATGTTCTAACCACCACCGCTATAGAAAAGAGCAGAGATTCTTGCAAGAAACCCCTCAGCTAAGGTAACAGAAGTCGTGAAAGAAATCGCTTAGAGCTGGGGCGTGCTCAGCAAAGAAGAAAAGTAAAAATATAAGGATGCTGCCAAAAAAGGTTGGTAAATTTATCATCACATCAAACTTTCATTCCATATTCTACTTATAAAAAATGAAAACTTTTAAAACAATCCTCCTCACACTCACATATAGATAAGGAAAGATATGACAAAGAACTCAGAGCGCTAGAGTCTTTCTCCTAGAATTTAAAGAAGCCTAAAAAATGCCTGTCAGCATATATGATTTTTGTCAAAGAGGTAGGCGCTCTCTTATAATAAAAAATAAATGAATGAAATAAAGTTAGCTCACTTTAAATTTAAAGCGATCGGGTGGTCGCCATTTGAAAAACACTCTCTTTTCTTCGATGAAAATTTATAATCTGATTTAGACACGTCCGCTTATTGTGGATAGCAACCCTGAAATGGGCGCACTCCAAGTGATGCAGGAAGTGGGAAAGCAGTGGTAGAGTCTCTCAGAGGAGCAGAAAAACTATTTCAAGGACAAGGCAGACCGTGATAAGTTGAGGTACCTGAATGAGCAGAGAGCATTTTATGATGAGGTAGAAAAGATAGGCCAGAAACATGGCACAGTTACAACAAAGGATGGACAGGTGGCTGTTGCAGCTGCTCAGGCTTCTGCAGAGTCACAGAATAAGCAGAAACTAATGCAGGCATCAAAGTCAGGATAGCTAGTTGGGGATAGCAACTCTCAGAGCACAAACCTGATCAAGAGGAAAGCAAATGGAATGCAAAGTGATGCAAATCTTAAGAGGTAAAAGTTGGAGGAAACCAAGGGTGACTCTCTTAAAGGAGGCGCCAATTCCCTCGATGATAAGCCCAGGAGACCACTTTCTGCATTTATCTTCTTCAGTCAAGAATAGATTATATCTTTATTAAAGAGAATTCAGAGAGATAATCAGAACACGCTTCCCTTTCCTTAATGTGCACTCTGTGATGAAAGTCGTGAATTTCAAATGGAGCAAGTTGACAGGCGATTAGAAATAACCGTTTGAGCAGGTTGCAACAGAGGACAAGCAAAGATATGAGCGTGAAATCAATGAATTCAAAAAGGGAAATTTCCAGCGCTCCTCAAGTCCAAGTATAAGGATAACTTAAAGTAGTGACACTGCCAGCACGGCTTTAGATATTACTGACGACCTTATTTCTTACGTCTAAGTTGACTTGCAAGATTAGCAAGGAGAAGCAGTAAGTGAGATAAACTAGGAAAACTTAGATGCCTAATTCGAAGAATATGATAAACAGCTGATGCAATACGAAGACGATTAGCTTGAACTATCTTTAGATTTAAAAGTTTTTAAGGAGCTTGAATAGATGACAAATCATGAAAATAACCCACAGGCGATTCACACTGACGATTTGAAAGTTATCATTGAAAACTACGATGAAAACATTTACAGGAATAGGAAAGACAGCCTTATCAATCCTTAATACTTAAAATGAAATTTATTAGATCCTCTTGGAGTCTAAAACATGAACATTAATTTTTGTTGTTGTACATTAAATTCGAAAACGATGACAATCTTGGAGAGATTCAAACCAGCAATTTGAATTCAAACTAGAATCATCTATCAGCCGGACTAGACATGAACCAGATTCATCATCTAGGCTCAAACATTATGCAAATGCAAAATAACCTATAAGCCTGCTTGTCTCCGTTCGGATTCGGAGATGCAAGGAGTTATATGCTTTAAAACGAACTACTAAAGAGAGAGAATGACAGGAAGACTAGCATGAGTTTCGGTATTGGAAACAGTTTCTTCACCTCACAATCTCCTGCTATCAATCCTTTGCAAGGAGGAATGATACCTTTCCAGTTCATGGGTGGGGGCCTCAGCTTCGATGAGAACCAATCACTCAACTATTTCATGGGTGCTCCCTTTTAGCTGCCACCTAGTAACAACTATAGCTAACGTGTGAAGCTTAATTAATCACTCATTATTATAGATGACAATCCCTCAGAGTACATTTGGACGTCTAAATGCGAACTAACCATCTAAAGTACAAAGCTCTCCTCAATTGGGCTCTATGGCCCCGCCAAGTAACGTGATGATGAACCCTAATAACTTCCTTGGAACTGGCCAGGCTAATGTAGATTATCATCAAACCAGTTTATCGCCTTTCCTAGGGCCTCAGTAGCCTTAGCTAATGATGCCCTTATCTGCCTATAACTTAAATCCTTACTCTTTATCAAGTTCTTAGTTTTAACACTTTTAAAACGGAGCTTCGAATGGAGGTCTAAATATCTAAGGGCAAGTACAACAGACGATGACAGGAAATCAGTAGCAATAAGTTACAAGCCAAAATGCTTCACTTAATTAACAAAGTATGTTCCATTGACGATAAACTAACTTAATCTTTAATTCTTCTTCTTCTTGATTAAGAATCGTCTCATGATGACTCCTTAATATGGAAATTACAAGCATAGACTCTCGCAAAATGTTGAGATTTCAGGTGTTTCAGATGCTAAATTGGCAGGAGATATCAAAGATACAGTTAATGCCTTGACGACCGCCCTCACCAGCTGGACTCATATGAGCATGAATGGCACCAGTGAGCCCTTCTAATATTTAATTTCTCATTTAATTTCTACGCTCTGCACTTCTTAACTTTCGCCTTCTCTCAAGTGGCTGGAAGACACTTCACAAACGGCCAGTCAGTGTTCCTTCAGTACACTTCCAAGGACCTCCACCTCTCAACCAAGGATAAGAAAGCAGGTGATGTCTACAAATCCCTAGACACCAAAACCCCAAGATATCTAGGTGTTTCTATCGCAGACAGTTTCCTGAAAGACTTCATTGACGAGATGGTTTCAAGGAGCAAAGACGTGAATGTTATTGAAATGCTTTCTCTCTTCCCAGAGTTTGACCCAATCGTGTAAAATGCCCAGCTTGAGCACCTCGAACTACTGCTTCCAGACGTTGTTGAGGCTTATGGAAAGCAATCAAATATCAGTCTCCTAATCAATCCCAAGGACGCACCAGAAGATCATATTGACTACGCAGAAAAGGCCAACAAAGGTCAGCTTCAAGAAAGGACAATGCAGAGATACTCATCGCAGTTGTATTCGACTTGATATTGAAGGAGAACGATCAGTGGACTACTATTAGATAGGGAGTTGTTGGACTGGGAGGAAAGGTAACTGCTACTATTAAAAGGGCCAGCGCCGTCGATTACTGGGTTATTGCCATAGCACCAAATAATTAAAAGAAGAAATATTTCGATTGTTAATGTTTCATGTTTTAAGTTTAAAATCTATTTTGATATAAAATTTAATAAAATAAGTCATAATATTGTCATCCCGGAATTAAAAACACAACTGCCACTTTTTTCGGGAGTGGAGACTTAGAAGTTGGTTTCCGGGAGTTCGAAAGAAGAGAGGTAGCTGGGCCAAGGTTCAAGTTTTAGTAGCCTAGATTGCTCTTTTACAACATTTCAGAAAAGAAATGAGAAGGCAGATAAATGAGGAATATATCAAATTCCATTTCTAATTCAAATTAATTAAAAGACGTTAAATATTAAAATTCCATGTTGGTAATATCTCGAAAATATTACGACCAAATAAAAATTCTATCATTTGGTTTTGGTTTTCCAGAAAGTGTTATTACTAAATGAATTCACCTTGGAATCCTAAGCTCAAATTTACAAAGCCCCTACTATTTAATAAGGAATATAAAATATTATTAATTAAGACAAATTCAAGCCTTGTCTCAATAAATTAATATTATTTGTTCCAATAAACTTCATTTTTTCCAATAGTGTTAAGCCCATCGGCGTGGGAATCAAAATATTTTTTGTAAATTTATTTCCGAATAATCATAAAATAAAAAGCATTAAATGAGAGCTTTAATTTATTAGCTGTATTATATAATTTATGTTTTAGTTTTGCCAATAATTTTATTTTAAAAGAATCAAGAAGCTAGGTCTTGTTGACCCATCAATTGAAGATGAGGATGAGAGAATCGTGGAGCATGAATCTGCAGCCATTCTAGGTATAGTATAAATTTACTTCTAATCTATGATTAGTTAAAAAAAGGAATTAGAAAGGTATTTAAAGGTTGATAGTTAAATTGCCAAATGCCCCTCTATATGCATCATCTCATTTTATATAAAATTAATAAAGTTGAGTTCCTTGTTAGCAATATAATCCTATTTTATCATAAATGATTCTCTCTTTCCTTGTTATCTGATGATATCTCTACTTTAAGATTATGAAGATTGAAGTTGCAACCGCTGATTCACACAAAATGTAACTGGATCTTGAAAATATATAGATTAGAATAATTTTTTTGAGAGACTTCAATCTATAATAACTTCTTTAAGTAATTTGCCCTATTTCTTGGATTCTGAGCTATATTGTAAACCTGATGCTTAAGAAGTAGCTTCTCCCCCAGGATTTCGTGTTCTACCAGAGCCATTTTGACAAACTGAACTTGTTCGGTTTCTCTAGATAGGTCTCTGCCGAAATCTCCAAGTGTTTAATTTCCATTATTATTTTTTATTAAGGGTTTCATTGAAGCCACTTTTGAGAAGAAAGATTACAGCGAAAGCACTCAACCAATATAATTAATGCATTAAATGCAAATATTTATTATTGTTGTTTAAACTGATTTCACTCTTGCCTTGACTTCCATCTTTGAGCCTATCTCTGAAGGATATTTTAAATTAATTAACAGGATTCTACAAGGCTGAACTCAAGAAGCAGGTTGCTCATGAAAAACAACATGCAAGGCTCCACCAGCATATAATTATAAAATAGCATAAATATTAAAAGTATTTTAATTTATTAATTTGTGAATAAGAATTTGAGAAAGATGTAATCATTGTTTAATTTATTGTTTATATTTCTGAATTAAAACTTTTTTATTTTAAGAAAGAGCAAATATGATACTGTAAGGCGCTAAAACCATACCTAAATATGGCTTAAGATAATAAAACAAATGCCTTGCATTAGAAAATTAATTTACTTAATTGAAGAAAAATTCAAATTTTAAATTTTTATATATTGCAATAATTTTATATAAAATGAAAGAACAAATGTATTTTTGTTAATTTGAGCAAGATGAAGAGAGCGGGAAGACAGAGCTATGAGATAAACGACATTCAAATTCAGAAGTTAATTACTGGTACTTCCAAAATATTTTTAGTGTATTCCTTAAATCAATTTTAAATTACACAAATATCTTAGCAATCCTAAAGAAGAAAGAGTAAACAAGGAAATTTAAATATAATCCAACTGAATAAAAGGAATTCACTAGAAAATTCATAACAAATCTCAAAATAAATCAAAATTTATCATCCAGCTTTATATAAGAAAATAAACAACTTACTAATTTAAAAATAATTTTTCCAATTTAACTTAAACTTCTTAAGTTTAAATGAAGATATCCAATTGAGAATTTAGCAAACTAATTTCATAAAATTAGTTAATCTGGAAGCACTTTATTAAATTGAGCAGTACCAAAAACTTTTGGACTCAATTTTTATAAGAAGAAACTTTTGAAAAAAAAGTTGTGGTCTTAAATATGAAAACTCACCTTGTAGGGAGCAGAGGAAAAAAAGAGAAAACCCAATTTTAAAGCACTAAAAACATTAAAAATTAATTCTTCTTAAAATATCAAACTTATTACTTGGTAAATAAATTAAATTAATTTTATAATTTAATTAAAATGGAGAGATCATAATCATCATCATTAGTATTACACTTTTAGCCTTAATTTTCCATTAAAAGTAAAATATCTACCTTTAGATACTTTCACCACCTTTCTTAGTTCGATATGGATGGATTTCAGATATATGCAGAAGACGATCCTATAATTTTATTAAATAATAATTAAGCCACAATTACCTATTTATAAGTAATTTAAACAACAGCTTAGACCTAAAAAGGGATAAAAACGAACATAATGCATTTTTAAGCGAATTTTAATTTCTTACAATTATGCTTTAGAGATGATAGAAATTGAAATTTTTTAAAAGCGGGGCTGAACGGATAATATCTGTAGTATGGTATTGGTAATCAAATAAAAATCCTTGGTCTGCAACAGAACCTGAAAAATGGTAGGAATATAGCAGTGAGGAATGTCTCGTAATTGAGAAGGCTTTTCAAGATAGACAAAGCTTTGTAAAAATAGGAGACTACATATTAAGTTTTAATGATAAAGTTCAATTCAAGCAGGATGAAAACTGGAGAAAAAGAAGGATTTAAAGAAAAGAAGAGGAGCCATCGAGAAAGCAAAGATTCTAAGTTTACATGGGTTAAACAGAGAATGGCAATGATACATTTGCCTTTCCTGAACCCTATGATATAAAGAGTGCTCCATATATGATGCCAAAAGAGACTTATGCTCTTATTTTTAGTGAAGAATCCTCTTTTCTAGAACTTAGATGGAGGATGGACTTGGCTATTGAAGGAATCAAAGATTTTAAACTCTAGAATTAAAAAAATCTTGAAATACAGGAGGAAACAGATGCCCTTCTCTAAGTTTTAAAAATTACTCCAGCTGATAATGATCTATCATTAGCCAAAAAAGCAATAAAAGCCTACACAATGGAAACTTTCCTTTATAGAGAGCTCAATACAGCCGCAAGGGAAACTGATTTTAATAAAGAATGCCTCTCATATTTTTCTTTCTTGCTCACAAGGAGCATATTTTTAATCAGAGATCAAAATGAATAAGCCAACAATTTATTAGGGGTCCCTTTTTATCGTGGTTGTAGATTAACATAAGAACAGTAAATGTTGTACCAAAAGGCTGCAAATAAGGAAATAGATGGAATGTATATTTGGGAAGGCTTACCTGCTTTTACTTGGCATGGTTTTGTCTCTGCTTCTAAAAGTAAAGATTATGCTTCTAAGTTCGGAAATACTCTGTTTTCCATTACCTATAAAGCTACTCATCCCAAACATTATCCAACAGTTATATCTATATAAGAATATTCTGATATTCCCGGAGAGTAAGAGGTTTTAGCTCCCAACAGAACTCATTTTTTAATTAAAAAAGCTGAGTATTAGGGGGAAAAATTTCATGTTGAATTGATAGGGACAATTATTGGTTGAGATATTTTATTAAACAAATATAGCCTCATCTTCATATAGAGCCTAATTAATAAAGCTAATTTATTAAAGAAAAGTGGAAGAGAAAAGGATTAAACTAATTATCATATCAAATTTAATAATCAATAAATTCCAGATAAGCAAAGGATATTTTATTTCTATATATATATTATTAAAATTACAGTAAAAATAAAGTCAAGCTATATTAGGCAACCATCAATACTTAATAATGCACTTAAGAATTTAAAGGAAATAGTCAAAGCACACTAGAAATACAAAGCAAGAAAAAAAGATGACAAAAGTAGAGATCAGAGTTGAAGTGATATATATTAACTTATCATATATTTAAATTTTTTAATTTTAATGGCTTTTATTTTCATTCCATCTCCAAAAATATCATGCAAGTATCATTGGCGAAGCCAGTCTATCTTTCTCGAAAGCTATAGTGAAAGGCGAGTCTTTATCTGCCTACTTTTTTACTCAACCAATATAATGAATGCCTTAAATGCAAATATATGTTGTTGTTGTTTAAACTGATTTCACTCTTGCCTTGACTTCCATCTTTGAGCCTATCTCTGAAGGATATTTTAAATTAATTAACAGGATTCTACAAGGCTGAACTCAAGAAGCAGGTTGCTCATGAAAAACAACAAATGAGCAGGCACGAATATTTGTTTAAAAAACAAACTCATTTTCTTTTAAACAACTAAAACCGTGTAAAAATCATTAATGGAAGCGGAAATTTATATTTAAAAAAATAAATTTATTATTGGATGAATTTTTATTTTTCATATATTAAAGAAATTAAATAGGAAAAAAAAAGATAAAGAAATTTAATTTTAGAATTTAATAAAAATGAGACCTTAATTAATTATTAAAGTAAAATAGAACAAATCAGTGTCAGTTAAAGTATATCTATTTGAAATAATTATTATACCATTAGATAAGTATAAAGTTCTAAGAACTTTATATCCTTTCAGCTTTTCTGAGGGAGCACTCAATTCAGGGTTAAAAGTGGCACAATTTTTTTTCAAGTAAGATATTTGATCTGTAGGAAAGTGTGCACATCATATCTCTCAGCTGAGAGGCGCTGTTGGGCTATAAATACAAGCAGAAGATCACAGCTGTCTGAGGGATTTTAACTGAAACCAAGTACTAATTCTATATTTATTATTTTAATAAATCATAGAGATTAATTCTTGACAATAAATTATTTTGAGCAAGATTGAGAGACAGGGAAAACTAAATTATGAGCAAGGTCAAATGAAAGCTTTAAATAAAATTTTAATTATTCGTTCTTCCATATATTCTAGTTAGTTATTCCTTTAATCATTTTTATATAAGCAAAAATCTCCAATCAAATTTGAAAGAGAGACAAAATATAGAATCAGAGTAAAATTATTTATTCTACTATAATTTATAATTAAATGAAATAACTTTCAAGGAAAATGTAAAAAATATGTCAATTAAAAATATTATTATTTTTAAAATTCTTAGAATTTATGGCTAAAAATAGACTAATAATTTTTAATTTACACTTTCTAAATTGTTTTGACTCCGTATATTTAAATTAGGATGCTCAATCACGAATTATAAACTAAATTTAATATAGTTGTTAATTTAAAACTAGAGTCTAGGTTGATCATACCCTCATTGATCCTTTAAATCTGACTCCCTCCAATATTTTCTAAAG
Organism: Tetmemena sp. SeJ-2015; assembly: GCA_027382625.1. Classification (NCBI taxonomy): domain Eukaryota; phylum Ciliophora; class Spirotrichea; order Sporadotrichida; family Oxytrichidae; genus Tetmemena; species Tetmemena sp. SeJ-2015. The sequence continues at coordinate 50,307 of JAJKFJ010022589.1, forward strand.
GAATTTATTTATCGATTTAAGCTGAGAAAAGCAACTTATTGTTACAGAATTTAGAAATAGGTTTCACGCAATATTTTCATAATGAATTTTCTCTTTGTAAAGCTAACAAAACTTATTATTTCCATCATAAATTGAATTAAATCTTTAATTTAATAAAGATGGGTTAAGCATCTTCAATACCTGTAGATTGGTATTGGTAATCAAATGCGAATCCGTGGTCGGAGACAGAAGCGCAAGAATGGACGAAATACAGCAGCGCTGACTGTCTAAAAATTGAGGAGGCATTTAACAACTCTGAAAGCGCAGTAATATTGATCGAGCTTAATCAATTTTCTTGATGAGATTGGTTTGTATTTTCCTATTGTAATAAATTAATTTCAAAAATGAAAGTCATATAAGCATTATTAGTCTCTTATATTTAAGATATTTAGTCGAGGTAATTTGCTTTATGGGTTTAATCGAGGAGATATACGGTGCTCTATTGTCCTTCTATATATTATTACGTAAATAAGTATTAAAAATATACTTTTCACTTAAAATAGTTCAATATTATTCAAATCTCAGTTCTTGCTCTAGTTGCTGTCTGCCTAATTATAAATTAAATCTTTATTATTATTTTTTATCAATTATTTTGAATTGAATTCTTCACTATAGTAGGAGACTACGTATTAAATTTCAAGGGTGGTGTTCAATTTAAGCTGAATGACCCCTATAAATAAAGAAGGATTAAAAGAGGATAGTAGGAGGTAACAAGATAACAAAGGTTCCAAGTTAACATGGGTGAATCAAAGAATGAGAAGGAAACATTTGCCCATCCTGACTATTGGGATTTAGAGTGTATCCCTTACATGATGCCAAAAGAGACTTATGAAGAGGTAATGAACCAAAATTATTCAAAAAAAAGCCTTAGACTTAAACCGAAAATGAAAAAAGCAATTTAAGGAATTGAAGAGTTTACCCTCAAATTTAGTAGTGAGAAAAATACAAAAGAAAAGGATCTTTTGCTTAAAATATTAACAATCAATGAAACAGATGACGAGCTAACCTTGGCTAAAAAAGCAATAAAAGCCTACACAATGGACACATTCCTCTATAAGGAACTCAATTCTGCTGCTAGAGAAATTAATTTTGAAAAAGCAAGCCTATCATATTTTTCTCTCCTACTTACTAGAAGCATAAACGTTATCAGAGAATAAAATGAAAAAACCAACAATCTTTTAGGGGTACCTCTGTATCGTGGATGTTATTTAACTGAGGAGCAGTAAAAGATTTACATAAAGGCGGCTAATAAAGAAATCGAGGGAATGTTCATTTGGAAGGGCTTACCAGCATTTACATGGCATGGTTTTATCTCAACTTCTGAAAGTAAAGATTATGCTTCTAAGTTCGGAAATACTCTCTTTTGCATTACCTATATCGGGACTCATTACAACGCTTATCCTACTGCAATACCTATTTCAAAGTATTCTGACTTTCCTTAGGAGCAAGAAGTTTTAACTCTAAACAGAACTCATTTTTTGATAGAAAAAGCTGAATACAGGGAAAATAAGTTCTATGTTTAATTGATCGGAACAGTAATTGGTGATTGAGAAATCTAGAAAGAAGTAACCTTGGCATTCTACTTTTTGCAACCTCACATATAATAGCCAAAAACCATTTTAAGGACGAAAAACTCATGAGCTGAAGTAAGAGTTTACTAGTTTTTATCCTTGAAAAGGTGGTTAAGATTTTTGGTTGCAAAAGGAAGGGTTTGACTAGGCTCCATATACTCAAGAATTCTTATTACATAACAATTAGGACCAAATTTCAAAATTGGTCCTAATTAAGAATAATATTGCTCAATTTTAAAAGAAAAAGAGCAGTATATATATATATAAATTTAAGTTTTTATTAGAGAAAAAATAATGCTTGTCTCGAATATTACATATAAATGACAAAGGATAAATAGAGATTTCTTATAAGCAAAATATTTTTCATTTTTGAAATAAATTCTCATTAAAATAAGTCTAATAAAAATAATGTTAATCTATATTAGCCAATCATTATTTTAAGTCGCATTTGATTAAAAAGTCTATTTTCAATTAAATCTTCAATCACGATTATCTTCACTTTATTTTCTGAATAAAGTTGTTGATAATTTTATTTTTCTATATTTCAAATAAAAAACAGTTAAAATATTATCCGTACATCCAAAATTGTCCAAAAGTATTTATGTTTCTTATGTCAAAACAACGGAAAAGAAGCTTTGTAATTTTTTAGTTTTTAAAATTTCTAAAAGCGCTCATTGAAAGTCTTATTAATATTATCTTGTGCTCACTTCTTTTAAGAAGCTGTATAGAGCTGCGTAAATGTGTCTCGATTATTAAAATAAGATGAAAGCCTATGAGCAAGAAAATAGTCATAAAAATAGACTTAATAAGCTATAAATAGTAATTTTTGAAAAATAAGAAATCATAAAATTTGACTCCCAAGAAAATTTAAATGGCAAAATCTTTTATTATTTTAGCATTAGACCAAATTACGCCTAAATGGACTACTTTCTATTAATTTGATTTTATAAAGGGGCCGGCTGAGTTCACTTCCCGCTTCACTCCCTTTATTATCACTAATCTCCAAATATTAATATTTAATAACTTTATATTTTAAAATAGAAATGATAGCCAATCAATTACTAAAGACATTTTTTGAAATAAAATAGCATGCTCCAAAAAATCGGAATATCTTTTTCATTTATTATTATAGAACTAATTATATTTTAAAAATTTGCGAGGAAAAATATACTTTTTAAGTGGGTAACATATATCTATAGCTATCTAAGGTTTCATTAGCAAGATCGATGAAAGGAAAATGTAAGAAGTCAATGCATCATCATTATCACTACAGAAAAACAATAAGCAAGTGCGCTTTTCACATCTCACGCTGAGTAATACTTTAATTGCATCGAGAGCGCGCATACGAAACTTCAACTGCGATAGAGGTGAAGTGCTAGCAGCTATACCATTATATATGTGTATTTACTCTATGTCACTCACTTATCTCTATACACTCTAAGTA